>JAMZEH010000015.1:310000-510000 GCA_024699665.1 Ostrea denselamellosa
TTTCGTAATACCTTGTAGGAATTTATAAATTGTTACCTGGACCAATGCAAGATCGAAATAATGTTTCTGCTAGATTTTAGATTTTTCGTGTGGAAATTAATGTCATTTTCTCCCTAAGTCCATAAATTTCATTAAATAAATGGATCATCATTTTGTGATTAATTTTGCATTGTTATTGTACTTAACGTACGTGACGCTGGTCGATATTAGCTACGTTAGAGTACCACAAAGACTCCAGTTTTCATTCACCCCGTTTAGACATTTTCCATTTGTAAAATGTCGGGTCCTAGGTTAAGAAAAGGAAATATATTTTCTTTAAAATGAAGGTATTTTCTAATTTTGAATGTATATTTCTGTGCATTAAGTGCGACCACAAATAATCCACAACAAAATTAAAAGAACAAGGAATTGCGTATATGTAAGTCGACTGAATTGAAATAAGTACTAGTGTAGTGAAATGGAATCACAACGGCAGTACACTGTAAAATGAATGTAACGACCTGCAAAACTTTAATGAAACAGGTCTAAGTTTACAGAGATTCCCCAGCTGTTACATTGCAACTTTGTAAATGTATGTTCATTCCCGTCTATGATTATTCAGTTAATTTAGAATACCTTCCAGGGACGGATCCAGAAAATTTTCAAAAGGGGGATGTGGCCCATGTACTCTTTTACGCCCATATCAATGAGAGATTTTAGGGCCCAAAATGATCAAAAAAATCTTTTTAAATTTTTTTTTAAACCAAATGGGAGTTAGAAATCTAATTTAAATCTATCATTGCCTTCCAATAGTAAAGAAAAGGTGGTATGAAGAATGAAGATGACGTCATATATTACATGTTTTGCAATGAATAGGACAACAAGGTTTGATTGATCGATTATATATTGTTTAACGTCCCGCTTGAGAATCTTTCACTCATATGGAGACGTCACCATTGTCGGTGAAGGGCTACAAAATTTAGGCCTATGCTCGGCGCTTATGTCCTTCGAGCAGGGAGGGATCTTTAAAGTGCCACACGTGCGTGATAGAGGGCCTCGTTTTTTCCGGTCTCATCCGAAGGACCGCCCCATCTAATCGCCTTTTACGAAAAGCAAGGGTACTGAGGATCTATTCTAACAATCATATATTAGATTGTATTTTGATCACACTAAATACCTGGTTTTACAAGACATTGTACATCCAGAGAGAAGCAGGTGTTTCTTTCGGACGTAAATACACACAGCGGCAGTTGTAGCATTCAGGAATGTACTAATGAACATAAATCATAATCACGGTTGCTTCTTGCGGATAAAGTTGGACTTAATTAACAGAGATTAGGTAGGTTCAATATTTCAGTGGTTCTTTCGAGGGTATTTACGTCCCCGGGGGATTATTATTCATCGCCTCTGTAATTAAACTATCTCTGTAATATAACGATTTACACCGTCAATGTGATAATTCTAATTAGACGACATATAATCAAGCGTAAGAAAAGTCTTCTTATTCATTTAGATTAAAACGGATTACTCGGAAGGTAGATGCACTTTGAAGTCATTTGCATTGTTTTTAGCTCACCTAAGCTTTTCTGATTGTACACATACCAAGACCTAATGCTCCAATGTAACGTCATTGAGATGTGAAAAGTTTGCCCAAGAAAATTAAATATTTAAAAACATAGTTCAATGTTAAACATACTAAGATAGTTTCCGAAATACAAATGTAGTGTGCTATGTCTAACAGTTCTAAACTATAAAATTAAGTAGTTTGTCAAAGCATTATGAGCTGTATCGACTTTTTTTATGAATATAAGTTTAGGTCTTCACCCTTATAGTCAATCAAGGGAATGGCAGGGAAATGACAAAATTTCATTCTCTGCTGCAAATTTGCAGTTCCTGCAACATTTTTTTTAAAAAAAAGAAAGTGAATATGATGGGACGCTTTCATAATACACATTGACGTAAACGCAGTCATGGTCATCTTTCATATAAAAGACCTAGTATACACGATGCCACACTTGAGTCGCTTTTACCTTACATCAACAGACAATTAGGTCCACATTATATTCGCACAAATCTTGACTCTGTTCCACTGAGAGTTTGAATATGTTATTTGAAAAAACAAACAAACAAGTCCATATGTGGATTTTTGCACACCAGAATATAGACTAGATTCTATGATTATGGATGTTGTCCATCACAGGCTCTTTAAATCACCGCGGGTTTTGAATGATATTTCTTCCAAAACAAGCCGCTAATTCCTTAAAGTCCAATTTACTAACATAGGAATTGATGCCATCAACGTAAGCAACATTCTTCGTCATAAAAACGTTCAGTCTTGTATTCCAGAGTATTTCAAGTTCAAGTCTACTCCTTGTATTTCCTACAGATATACTTCCACTATTGCATTCAAAAGTTTTAACTACAAACTTCTTATTTATCATATATTTATCATATTATTTTTTTTAAATTATTAGGAATTTGATATCACAACTCCACAATGTTCTAGTGATTTTTTAGTGCTTTGTTACCTATAAATTAAAAATACGAATATGCGTGGAGTAAAAGGTAATTTCCAAGAGAGAGAGAGAGAGAGGGGGGGGGGGCACAAAAGCATTGTTGTCTTGATAACAGATTATAACAATTGCAATAAATCTAAATATATCTATAAAAAAAATGATAACTTCAATATACTAAATGAACACGTAATCAACAATTTTCACATATCCTATGCCAGTGACTTTCATATTCATCATATCTACAGTTTTAAAAGCAAGTACTTCTCAACTGCAGTTCTGTCTATAACTATTTTTCTAATTGCAGATGTATGTACCTGAGGGCTGTTTTTGTATTTACAAGAAAAAATGTATTGCTCAACTACAAGCAAAATCAAATTTGAAATTTATAAATATGCCTGTTATAGTATTTTCCAAATAGTACAATGAGCTTATCGAAAATCTTATTCCGGTAAGTTTCAGTGAAAGTATACCTATTTTCTCTCCATTTGTTAACAGAAGTAATTGTCTCTCTTTTTGTGCAAAAGAGAATATTTTGCATCCTTTACTGTTTTTATAGAAGGGTGTGATAGACCTTGAGAAGATTGGTCCTATTAGATTTGTAAATAAGTGATGAGAAAGCTCAAACATTACTGCTTTTTTTTAACTCCAACATATTCAATAAAATTAGGTGGGTTTTTTTTTTTGTTTAGTGTAAGTACGTCTTGTAGACTTATGAAATCCCCATCACTATCAAGGAGATCTCTGATGAAAATAAATCCTGCATTTTAATAATGTTTCAAGAAGACGAATGCATTACCAATCTTCACATTTGATTAAACCATATATGTTCATGTATAATATGGGGTCACTTTGACTGTTGATATTGATTATTTTTACCCAACTAAGAAAACATCTTTCCAAAATATATTATTTATTCTCTTTGATATATCTAAAAGGTAATCAGACCCTTTTAGCAGAAACTTTTGTTTGAAGCATTGACTCTAAACGTTTTATCCACATGGTATCATTTTGAAACAAACTTTGCAGTGCCTAAATATACACCATCCTATACTCAATCCACCTACGTGTTCTTGTTCTTCGTCTTCTTTTAACTATTGTCTAGCTGGACATGTCATTACTGGTTGTTTTGTTTGTTTTGTTTTGTTGTTTTCTACCACACTCAACAATTTTTCAGTTATCTGGTGGCGTCCAGTTTTTATTGGTGGATTGATTGATTATTTATTGCTTTCCGCCACACTCAACAATTTTTCAGTTATCTGGTGGCGTCCAGTTTTTGTTGGTGGAGGAGAGAACCCAGATACAATGTACCTGGCAAGAGACTACCGACCTTCCGCAAGTAAACTGGCAAACTTGCTCACATAACGCCGCGGCCGAGATTCGAACACGCGCCGACAGAGGTGAGAGGCTTTGTGCTTTTGAGCCCGATGCTCTAACCACTCGACCACGGAGGCCCCTTTTATTTGTGGAGAGAGCCCAGATACAATGTATTCGGGAAGAGACCACCGACCTTCCGAAAGTCATTACTGGTAATGCTGATATAGTTAAAAATGAAGACCTAAAATCACGAATTTTAAAAGGTCCAAAATTCATAAAACCTCGGTCTTTCAATTGGCGATAGAACTTCATCTCTGTTATCAATTCTGTCGAAGATTATGCCAGATGATGGGCTAAATCTGAGAAGAATATCTTGACACCTTCTCAGAATGCATAAAAAGTATAAAAGGAATATTAAAATCCCGTATCAGACATGTCAAAACAAAAATGCGTACCATCTATCCTTCTGTGCTTAGTAGACCAGAAGTGATAAAAGCGTTAGATGGGTTACATGAGGAATATGTTTTGGTTATAGCTGACAAAGCTTTCAACAACATTTTATTTGTTTATAAGGATCATTATTACAACTTCATTCTAAACGAACTTGGCATTAATTCCACATTTAGAAATGGGACCTTTCCTTTCAAAAGATGAAATTTTCGAAATCATGCTTCAATTCTAAATACATTTAATATTCCAGTCAATGGAGCGGATGAATATGAGTTACCCTACCTATACTGGATCTGCACACTACACAAAAATCCTTACAAACAAAGATACATTGCTGGATCCAGTAAATGTTCTACCAAGCCCATATCTTTCCTCCTTTCGAAAATATTAACTGTTGCGAAGTAGAAATTTCAAACGTACTTTACCATTTGATATGCCAGAAGAGATGTAAATCAAATTTAAAATTCTATAGAACTTTTAATGAATTTGAAATCACAAAACTTTTTTCAAATTCACAACATTAAAAAGTGTGTTTTTACACTTTACACGACCATACCTCACAATAAATTGAAGACTAAACTTTTTGACATCATTGTTTGTCAACAAAAACGGTAAAATGAAATATTCATATCTAGTGATCGGTCATCCCAAAATTTATCTTGTTAAACACCACTCTGACTCTAAACACAAGTACTCTGAAGTTGATATTAAAAGGATGCTAGAGTTCCTCATCGACAATATCGTCGTAGTCTTTGGTGATCGGGTCTTCCAACAGTCTGTTGGAATTCCCTTGGACATGCATTCCTTTGTTAGCTGACCTGTTTTTATATTCTTATGAAGCAGCCCCGTGGGGATCAGGTTTAGAATAGGTCCTCAGTATCCCTTGCTTGTCATGAAAGGCGACTAAATGAGGCGGCCCTTCGGATGAAGCTGCAAAAGCCGAGGCCCTGTGTCACAGTAGGTGTGGCACGATAAAGACCCTTCCCTGTTCAAAGGCCTTAGGCGCCGAGCATAGCCCTAAATTTTGAAGCTCTTCACTGGCAATGGTGATGTCTCCATATGAGTGAAAAATTCTCCAGCGGGACGTTAAACAATACATAATCAATCAATCTTATGAAGCAGAATTAATTTATAAACTTCTACGTAAGAGGAAAAAATGCTGTGGCCTTCAATTCGACATTTAGATATATTGACGACTTTTTATCTATTAACAATGATCATTTTCATTCATATATCGATTCGATATATCCCAGTGAACTTGAAATAAAAGACACCACAGAGTCTTCCACATCTACTTCGTACTTATATATTTTACTGAAAATAGACACTGGCGACAAAATAACAATTCAACTTTATGACAGACGGGATGATTTGAATTTCTCCATCGTCAACTTCCCTTATCTAAGTGGCAATATTCCATCATCATCTGTATATGATGTTTATATCTCCCAAATGATTCGATACCACGAGCTTGTTCTGCATATGATCAGTTTTTAAATCGCGACAGGTTACTGAGGAAGATGTTGATGTTACAAGGGTTAATACAGTCTCGTTTAAAGTCAGCATTTCGCATATTTTATGGTAGTTTGCCAGTACAACTTTCCATTAGGTCAAATGTTGTCTGACGTGTTTCAAACCAATAGTTAGGCCATTCTTGGCACACTGATTCTGACTGCGGATTACTCCCTTTACCTGATTGGGATGTAGGGCTGTCGGCGGGTGTGGCCTGTCGACAGAGGATGTTTACTCTTCTAGCTATTTCAAAAATATTGTGATTGCGCAATATTTTTGAAATAGCTAGAGGATTTTTTCCTATGTTAGAACAGTACCAAAATCTCCAAAATCTAATAAAAGAACCTCAAATTAAAAACAGCAGAAGACAAGCTCCAAATCTGAAGAAGATTCTAACGCCCACCAAATTTACAACATAACATTCGAAATCCGTAAAAAAAAATGTGGGGATTCATGCTGCGGTGCATGTAGTCATCTGGAGGAAGGCAGAAAAAAAAATGTGGTCAAAAATTGACGCCAAATTCCAACATGACATGCAAATCAGAAAATGTACATGTAATATACTACATCGCCTGCCCTACCTGTAAAGAAAACTACACCAGGCAAACGGCAAACTTAACGCACGTGTGCGCGTCCATAAACAACAAATTTCGCGACCCAAGTAACAGAAATTCACCATGTTCCGAACATTTTGCTAACTGTGGTCATGGAAATGTCAACATATTTCCATTTTATAAAATGAATAATGACTGTGAAATTTCTAGAGTCACAAAAGAGGATTACTTTATAAAATTGTTTAATCCCAAATTTAATAGAAAGTAATTGTATAAATTGAGAACTCGATTTTACTGAAATGTATTTATTAATTAATTTTTAGTGTTTAATTTCCAGTATTATCTCATTGTGTGTATTATAACGCCACCGTTGTAATTTATTATGACGTCACAAAAACCAGTTAATTACGTCGTCATATGTCAACGTTACTGAGCAATATTAAATTTCATTTTATAAGTCTGAAGAGGCATTAAAGCCGAAAGCACTTACGGTGGAATGTAATTAATTCGAGTTTTGTGTTTCTTGACTTTTATTATTGGATATATTTGCTGTATTAAATACTGGATTTTTATTTTTTTTTTTACAAATTATATATATATATATATATATATATATATATATATATATATATATATATAAAGTCTCTTTTGTTGGAGCAAAATTTAAAAACAAACACTCTGAACACTTTTCTGAAATATTTCGACCGTGTTACCGATGTCTTCATCAGTCGTGTTTATTGATCATAGCAACGTGACACGAGACTACATACACAAAGTACTATGACGTCACAAAACGTATTACAAATGAAACGTAACGTCGTAGTTAATGTTGCGGGTAAAACATGGAAAAAGGCAAGAGCCCTCAAAAAGGATATGTGTACAATTTCAAAAATATACGTTAAATAAGGTACCAAGACTGTACACAATGAAGTTAATTTTTAGCCGAAGTGAAACACAATCAGATACATTCAATTAATTATCAGTAATGTTATATACTTATAAAGGCTAAAGCCGTAAATATATATGTAAAGGTAATAATACCAGTTTAAGAGTATATTTTTGGTACATGCATATATTATTAAAAAATTTCTATGCATAACTGAGATGATTCTTAAAGACGAAAATGTTCCCTTTTGTTTATTCCGAGTGGGTTCAGAAAAGTGTTTAGAGTGTTTATATATATATATATATATATATATATAAAATCCAGAAATAAGAAAATATACACAAATAGTAGTATAATAAAAATATCACAAAGCCGATTCAGTATTTACTCGACTAGTATCTTCCATTCTTCTGGAGTATACTCCCAAAGAATTTAAGTAACTAATCGAGTATATACTCAATCGGCTTTGTGATATTTTTATTATATATATATATATATATATATATATATATATATATATATATATATATATATATATAATCGGGACACTTAAGTGCTCTACAAGTGACACATGGTATGTAAGAGGTAACATTAACTATAATTCAGATGCATGTATCAACGTAATTTCAATCAATAAAGACTGTTGAATTTGATCTATTATGAACGTCAATGTCCAGACCGATTCTGATGTCAGAAGTTCAGCGTCATTAGTTTTCACGCTGTTTTAAATAATTTTAAATAACATTTGATATAACTGCAGGGATATGTTCCGTTCCTAATCATTCAGAAAGAAATTCGAGAAATTGATCTATTCCATAACATGGAAATCATACTGGAAATGCTGTAATGTAGTCAGTAACCATATCACCCCGAGGAAGAATAAAACAGGTCACACGTAATACAAGAAAGAGAACTATGAAATATAAATTGTTATTAGGTCTGTAGAAATGAACTGCTTTATCCTATTTCAAAGTACATTTGTTATTGAGATTCGAGCTTGCTACATGTAATTATAACAGGTGTATTTGAAATAGCTAAATGTTGAACTAAAGCGCAAATTCAATACGATATCGCTCATTAAGAAACACACTGTCACCCCGATTCTCTTCCTAATTTCATAATTCGCCATATATACGAAGACATTAAAACGTTGCAATTTGTTTTAGTACTTTCATACTGAACGGTATAAATTGTGGACAATTTCTCTCTCTCTCTCTCTCTCTCTCTCTCTCTCTCTCTCTATATATATATATATATATATATATATATATATATATATATATATATATATATATATATATATATAATTCTACTGTTATGTTATCAATGAAAATTGGTTGCACAAGTAGTATCTGAACTTAATGGCTTAAATCAGAACAAAATATGAAATTCTATGTGTAAGGATGGGAAAATATTCACTTTAATGTACAATGTATGTGTGAAATGAGGACGGCTCAGGTGTTCTATAATGTAACCAATGTACATGTACTGATTAACTGTTTGGCTTAACAAAGAACCAGAACCCTTTGTATATCGTCATGTATTTAGTTTAGGTTGTGTAAGTTGATTATTGTGGGCGCATATTTGTCAATTTCATTTTGAGATGAAAAAAATAGAAATAAAACACCTGAACAGAATTTTTGATGTCCAATAAAACCTACATGATTGATTGATATTTGTATTGTTTATAGGCTTGGCACATATAAAGACTACATGGTGAGACCTTTCTTCAAAAGAGCTCTCACCCACTCATGATGTGATGCAAGAACGACACTCTTTACGACGTAGCGCGCACCTACTCGTGACAAGAAAGGTCATCCAGAATTGTATGAACACGATATACCACATGTTACTGTCTGTTATGTTGTGTACCGGACCGGATATTATGATTGGCTTGATGCATTTTGCATAATAAACAAGTGAAGATCGATCTCATAGATCCTATAAAGAATACTAATTTGAGAACAGGACAAACACGGATTACTGGACATATCAGAGGTGTGATCAGGTGCACAGGAGGAGTAAACATCCCCCGTTGACAGGTCACACCCGCCGTGAGCCTAAGTCTTGATCAGGCAAGAACAGCTTAACGATTGGCATGAAACACATGCATAATACAATTTATTTATATTTTATTGGTTGAAATAGTTATAGACATAACTTTGGTATTCACTTTAAAACTCATCATTCGGAGAAACCAGAAAAACACGTCACGATTTTTATTGCGTTACAATGAAAGACGAATGTTATCAGAAATTATCAAAGAAAAAATTGTTTAATGCACACGAAAAGCCGTCAAACTCATTCCAGTAATTGTTTAGACCCGTGTACTTGCAATGAAAAGTATTCAAGATATTAGAACGCATATTGAAAATAAAATCAATCACAGATGTGTTTTTGTCTAATTTTACGCTGAATATGTTCTTTAATGTTGTTTAATTAAAGAACAAATCGATGCTGGAATTAATCTCTATATTTTTATTGTAATACATACTTCTGTTGAACTTTTGACATTGTTGACAACAATGACGCAGCGAGCGCCGGAATTACCATAACAATTCATTACTGTTCATTTTAATGTAATTTGGTTCAATTATGTCTGATCTAAATAAGATATCTATCACGCATAAAGCTTTCGAAAGCAATTTCAAAACATGTAATCTGGATGTTTTAGATATAACCACAAACTAGATCAACAGACAAAGTCAAGATACGAGTGGTAAAATTAATTGAGTGATTGATTATTAATTTTATAATAATAATAATAAATATTGTTTAACGTCCCGCTCAAGAATATGAGTAGTTAAAAGAATTCCTCCAAAGATAACAGTGATTAATCTCAATACATAAATACTATAAAAGATGTAAATTTAAGAAAAAGGCAAACACGGACCCATGGACGAACCTGAGGTGGAATCAGGTGCCTAGGAGAAGTAAGCATCCCCGGCTGCACGATCACACCTGCCTATCTGATAATTCGTGTGTTAGATTATATCTAATACTGAAAAGGCTAGTCAGCCAATAAGAGACTAGAAATAATGAATATTTTAGAAGACTAAACTAAATGAAAGAATCCAAAATATAAAAAAGTACTACATGAAAACTCAAGTACGAATCGAAGTAAGAGGAGTCGTATGTTTATTTGGCATTGAACTAATTGAATTTAGGCGAGTCAACCTATATAAACAAATCAAGCCATAAAATTGTACACATACAAATACATCAATAATAGAACAAGAGGAGGGGAGGGGGAGAAAAATAATTAAATGAACAGGAAAAGAGGCATGCAGGTGGATCAATATGATACAGCGGATTATAGCAGGGGGATCAATATGATACAGCGGATTATAGCAGGTGGATCAATATGATACAGCGGATTATAGCAGGTAGATCAATATGATACAACGGATTATAGCAGGTGGATCAATATGATACAGCGGATTATAGCAGGTGGATCAATATGATACAGCGGATTATAGCAGGTGGATCAATATGATACAGCGGATTATAGCAGGTAGATCAATATGATACAACGGATTATAGCAGGTGGATCAATATGATACAGCGGATTATAGCAGGTGGATCAATATGATACAGCGGATTATAATGATATAAACAGAACTAAATTTCAACAACACCAGATATATTGGAGTGTCAGATCCACAAAGCAGACACAAGGTCAAATACAAAAAAAAAATATTTGAAGCACACAATTACCAACGACACGAACAATTAGAACGACCGCTCCCATCCTCGGGATAAAGAAAGAGCTTTGCATAAAAGAGTGAAAGTAGCAGACAGTGATCAATCTCGCAATTACAAATGAAGAGTAGGGCAAACACCGACCCTTGGACACATTAGAGATGGGGTCAACTGTCCAGGAGGAGTAAACATCCCCTATAGATCGGTCAAACGAACCGTGAAGTATATAACTTGATCAGATAAACGGAGTAATCCGTAGGTAAAATCGGTATATAAAGAACGGTCTAACAATTGATATGAAAAGTGGCAGACAGCATTAAAGCCAGGGGTAGTTGTATTTTAAAATGAAATCATCATAACAATCATATACTATGCGAAATTTTTACTTAAACGAGACTATTGAAACCTCCGTAACATCAACGTATTTGTCAGTAGCATTCCTCAATTTAAAAACAATATACGGAGAACATGTTCTCGCGTATCGAATCAGGTTGAGAAAAATAAAGATCATATGCAGGTGATAAGAGAATATTGACACTAAAATATAGGAAGTCGTTCAATTTGTCATGACGTTCTCAGTTTGCCGTTGGCATCTTTATTCAATAAGATATCTAAATATAAAACAGATATGGAAGATTATGTGGTGTCTTTTATTTCCAATTCATGGGATGTATCGAATCGACATATGAATAATCTGTGCAAACGATATACCAGTATCTAAATATATATCTAAATGTCGAATTGAAGGCCAGAGAGGTTTGATTTTTTTCTTCTCATGTAAAAGCTTTGGAATAAATTTTTATTCATTTGAATCCAAAAACAGATCCGCTAATAGTGAAACACAAACCCGGATTGCAATTTTCAAGACCCTGATTTTGGCATTGAAAATTTAAATCCAGAGGTTAATGCTGATGTTGTATTTGTTACAATTGTACAATTTTCAGTTTTGTAACAGAACCAGAAGTCCGCAAGTTCATTTATCGGTTTCATCAAAATCATGTGAATTTGATCCCTACAGCGCTTCTTAAACCTATCTTAGACTCTATACTATCTCTTTTTACCGAAATAGTGAACAAGTTATTGAGTGAACATTAATTTCTATTTTCCTTTAAATGAGTTATTGTACGTCCTTTACTAAAGAAAGCGGGATTGAAACCAGTCTCGTTGCGGAACTACAGCCCGGTATCGAACCTCTCTTTCCTTTTGGTTTTGGAGAGAGTAGAAGCAGCTCTCACTATATAGTTTCAAACCACTAAAATGATGTAGCCCAGTCAGCACATCGCCCATGCCAATCAACAGAAACAGCACTTCCAAGGGTACACCATGATACTGAGGCAGCGCTGGACAAGTTCCTGTGTTGCATTAGTGATGCTAGATCTATCAGCGGCTTTTAAGGTTATAGACCATCGGATTCTCATAAAGCGACTGGAGTTGTCATTCGGTATTACTGATGCAATGCTTACATGGTTCAAGTCTTACTTAACTGGCCGTAGTGAGAAAGTGGTTTTAGAATCCACAAAATCAGACTCCTTGTGGAGTGTCTTAAAGTTCAGTTCTCGGACCAAGACTTTATGCAATGTTTGCAAAACCATTGGGGATAAATCTGTCGCACACATCACTGTTATGCTGACGATACCCAGGCATACTTAGTTTTCACACCTACGGATGCGATTGATTGATTATTTATGGTTTTACGCCGTTTTGGTAATATTTCAGTCATTTTACGGCGGTTAACTAATTGAAATATGTTCAATAGTGAGTTTCAAAGTTTCCCTGTCGCCCATAGTGAACGTACTCTTTTTCGAAAATCAGGGAAAATATCTTTTGCGTGCCAAGGGGGTTATGATCCTTGACGTGGGGATTATGATCCTTGACACGGGGCACCTATGAACTCCAATTCGACGGACGGACATACCAGTTACGCTATGTAAACAGGTCAAATTACACCGTTGATTGATTGATTATTTAATGCTTTCTGCCGCACTCAACAATTTTTCAGTTATCTGGTGACGTCCAGTTTTTGTTGGTGGAGGAGAGAACCTAGATACAATGTACCTGGGAAGAGACCACCGACCTGTCGCAAGTAAACTGGCAATCTTGCTCACATAACGCCGCGGCCGAGATTCGAACACGCGCCGCGACACCATTGTGAAGTGCCTTAGAGTAATTTGTTTTATAGAAGGCGCTGTGTAAAAGTAAATTTATTTATCATTTTTTATATCATTTCGTGTTCTGTACACATCAATTTTCAGAAGACATTCTTTGGTAGATTTAGGGAGGTGTTTTATGATTTGATAGTGGATCTGATCCGGACTTACAGCTGCATCATGAGACTTTTCTAGAGATTTTGGCAAATCGTCATAAGTAATGGTTCGCTATAGCATTTATTGTTTTCAAATGTAAAATCCCATGTTTTCTGTTCTTGCGTACTTTTGTTCGAGACACATTTGGTCTCATGTTATTTTTGATGAGTTTTTGTTTTAGAAATCGTATTAACTATATTGTTAGATATGTTTTTCTTATCTGTGATTATCTGATTCCATTCCTCCAGAAGTTAATATCTTTTCCTTTCTTCTTTCCTTGTCGCATTCCAAACCCCTTTTTAAAGGAATATGCGATTTAGATTCGAAACAAATGTTTTCCAGGATTTTATTTACTTATATGTTAGTCCCACGGGTCTTTGCTCAGTATATGCGAAAATTGTTCAAATTTAAAGATGATCTACTGAATAGTCTTTCTGCAGTTTTGCAAGCTGTAATTACTTCATGGCATTCGTCTGTAAAACATTGTTTTTATTTTAGTAGAATTTGTCGAGGTTTTAGGAATGTTTGCTATCTGTAATAAAAATTTCAGTGAATTTTTTAATGCAGTCTGAATATTTTCAAATTTTTCGACTGAGGTCTTACAGACATAGGTCTTCGAAACATGGTCAACAGCATTAGAGGCCTCTCTAAATGATGAGAAGATTACCCCTGTTAATGAGCATTGACCCGGTTTCATTACACTTGAAACAGAACTTCCAGACACGCAAACAAAGTCTTTTCACAGACAGTATCGCCTGCTGTTATATAAAAATAATTGGGTCTCCGAAATCTGTCAAAACGTTGAACTTTGGAGTTGAAAAAGAGCTTCAACATACGATGTCCTTGTCGTGCTATATATTACACAGCATTAGTCTAGTTTAGATCGATTTATATGTGAAAATAACGAACAGTAACCAATCTCATAATTCCTATACAGAATGCAAAACTACGAGGAGTGTAAACAGATCTCCGGACACACTAGAGGTAGAATCACGTGTCTAGGAGAAGTAAGCATTCCCTGTTTACCTGTCACACCCGCCGTGAGCCCTAACATCTCAATCAGGTAAACAGAGTGTCCCGTAGTCAAAATCAGTACGTATATAATGGTATAAAAATGGTATGAAACATGTCAGAGAGTATCCAACCTAATGACAGGTTGTAATTGGAAATTAGATCGTTATAACGACCATAAAATTTGCGAAATGCTGACTTTAAACGTTGAAGTCAAGCATACTTTTGAAACCCTTGTAACATCCAGATATTTGTCATTAATTTGCCTCGATTAAAATATTGATCATACGCAGAACATGTTCTTGCGTACCGAATCCGTTGGGAGATAAAAACGCCACTTGTAGGTGGTAATGGAATATAGCTACATAAATATGGGAATTTGAAGATGGAAAAATTGAAGTCATCCCGTTGTCGTAAAGTTGAGTTGTTAGTTTGCCGTTAACATCCATGTTCATAAAATTTCAAAATAAAGATATTGAAGATAATCATGGAAAACTCTGTAATGTCTTTTATTTTGAGTTCAGTGGGATATATCAAATCAACATATGAATGAAACGGATAAAATGTCGTCGAAATATCTAAATGCCGAGGTGAGGGCCACTGCAAGAGAGTTTTCCTTCTCGTGTAGATGTTTCTGCCTCATAAACCAGGATGTATCATGACATGCATCCAAGCTAGGTCATTTCGGTGGGGTCACGTTCATAATAGTTTGATAAAGATGATAAGTGTTTGGGAATCCTATAATAGTCTACTGCTCCACAGCTAGGCAGTATTAGCTTCTGGTATACAATTACACAAATGCATTAAAATACATGCATTACGGATATCGTTATTTAATTGTGTAGCAATTTTGCAGCTGAATCTAATTAGATTTTTTCATTCTTATCTAGCCCTTTTTGATTAATGGAAAAAAATCATTGTTTTTGGGCGAGGCCATTCAGTAGTCGATAATGAATTAATCTAGTCAAAAGCAGTTTTTTAGCAAATAATAACGAACAGGAACGTTCTGTGTGCCAAGCATGTCGTCCACAGGGATTATTCGAGGATACTGAAAGATGTCAGGAACAGGAAGACGTAAGTACAAACGAAAGTTCTGGTCCAATGTTGACGCTTGCAGTTGTTCCAAAATATATTTTCGATTTTTTCTTCTTCTGAGAATGTTCTAGAGAGTTCAGAGCTTCGTGAAGTAAAATAGTAAACACTATTATATCACATAAATGAGCTACAGGTGAAATCTTATTTGATAATTTGTTTAAACTTTGATTCTGTGACAAACCATTTTTGCGTCATTTCTTGAAATGTGGCGTCAGAAATGAATCATTTTTCCTTTGTCAGTGAAAGATCACTCTTAGTACAACATGTACTTGTTTATTTCAAACACATCGAATGTATTTGAGAACGTTTTATTTTTTTTTCTGACTTGAGACGCATGTAGCAATATGAAAATCACATTCTCCAATGTGTTTTATATGCAAGGCAAACAACATTTTATAAAAATATATACACCTTTCCATCAACAGTTAAAAAAAAATATATATTTTTTTTTCACCAAAAGAAAAACATAAAGAGAAAATTGTGCACTTTTTAAAAGAATTAATTATGAAACTGTAGTTACACACTTAAATTAAAATTTAATCTAAATTGATTTGTAATTTTGACAGCCATTTCACGAATTACTCCTATCCATAAAATAGTACAAAGTTTTTTGTATGTTTTTTTTAACATCGCACGGATTGAGTATGAATACAAAATTTTTGTTTTATTTTGACAGGTATGGAGCAGTCTTTATTTTTGATATTAATAATAACAATTTCATCGATAAAGGGTAAGTTCTTGCACCGTGTTTGATGATATGGGCAAAGTACATGTAAATTCGATATTGATGTAACATAATTATTGTAAAAAGCAAGATGAAATCATGATATTAAGATATCTGTCAAAATGCAACAAGTACAGTGTTCATATTACATGTATACTCTGCAAAAAAAGAAACGCATAATGGATTTTTTAAGATTTTAGTAGATATATTTTGGATTATGAGTTTACAATAAAAAATGTAGATATTCACTAGAATTGTTTCAATTGAAAAAAATTACAGTCCAAACCTTAGATATTGGTGAAAAGAAAGTCAGATCATCACAGTTAAGAACACTTCCTGTCACGTTTAAGTTAGTACCGTGTATGACCACCTCGAGCTGCCAACACAGTTCTGCATCTCCTTGGCATAGAGTCAATCAATGTTCTTACGTTATTGCGTGGAATTGTTCGCCATTCCTGTTGTAACATTTGACGGAGCTGATCGAGGGTCTGAGGCGGAGGTTGGCGCAGGCGCACACGTTTATCCAGTTGGTCCCATAAGTGTTCAATCGGATTCAAATCCGGTGATTTGGAAGGCCATGGTAGCACATTAATGTTGTTCTGCTGAAGGTAGTCAATTGTTAAGCGGGCTGTATGAGGCCTAGCATTGTCATGTTGGAATAACTCCCTCTGTCGGTCAATTACGCGCATAAGGTGAGGTTGGAGAATTTCGTCTCTGTACCTTTGAGCCGTTAAATTGTCCGGGACATGTACCAGTTCTGTTTTACGGTCATTAGAGATCGCCGCCCACATCATGACGCTACCTCCACCGAAGCTATCCACTTCTTGGACACACGAGGAAGAGAAACGTTCATTCCTGCGCCGGTATACACGGATTCTTCCATCACGTTTCTGTAGCAGAAAACGGGACTCATCGCTGAACCAGATTCTACGCCAGTTGCGGAATGTCCAGCCCCTCAATCTGTGGCACCATCGGACTCTTTCTCGTCTGTGTAACGGTGTCAAAACTGCTCCAAAATACGGTCTTCTGGGTCTAATGCCATATTGTCGAAGTCGGTTGCGGACTGTCTGCGAGCTGATTCTTCTCAATCCAGGTATTCCGACTGCAGTAGCTGTTGCAGCAACGGTTCGATTCCGTAGATAAAAGACCCGGATGTAGCGATCTTGTCCAGGAGTCGTAATGCGAGGTCGCCCACTCCTCGGTCGGTCATTAGTAGAGCCAGTCTGCTGGAATCTGTTCCACAGCCAAGAAATTGTGCTCTGATTTACGTTTTCAGTTCGTGCAATCTCACTTTGGGATACTCCGGCCTGGAGACGGCCAATGACGATATTTCGAGTAGCAGGGTCCAACCTTGGCATGGCAGCATTTTAACGTTATGATGAATTCAAGCTTCAAACTTCGTCCTTTTATACGCTTTAATGTAGTGGTTGAATTAAGCACAAAGTTCTCGTGAAAAACGTAAGCCAAATTCCATGGCGATAGAGGTGATGTGCAATTTTAGAGAGTCGCCGAGCTAATTTGGCAGAGAGCCAAATCAAATGAACAGACCTTTAAAGTTTCATACTTACCTGTAAAAAATCAATTAAAGAATTGACCATATCAGTTTACCTGGTAAAATACATAATTTGCATTTTTAAAATTTCAAAAGGGCTATGCGTTTCTTTTTTTGCAGAGTATATTTTTCTATACGCAAATCTCTTTTGATTTTACATTTGTTGTATCAGAAACCATATGTTTAGAAAAATTCTTTAAGTGATTTTAAATATATTTCAATTACACAGTTTCTATAAAAACACACACCAAATAAACATAGACAAATGTATGCATTTATTGAACACTTTTCTTTAAGGGACAAGTGAAAGCAGCTTTTATTTCACTGTTCCATTCTGTGAGGAGGACTCCATCTCAATATTACTCGTGCCTCTGAAACCAAAAGAAAACGGAATAGTTGTTCTGGTTACTACTGGTTCCACTATCCAAGAGTTTCTTGTAAATGGCCGAAGAGGATCACAAGTGTTGGTGTACGACAAGAAATGTACCTGGAACACAACTAATGGGTCATCAGGTATTACTCACGCGGTTTCTTGTCTAATCGTTCGCTTCGTGACCCAGAGCCCGGGATTCAAGCCCTGCCCATACCCTTGCCGCATCATTTAGGTAGCGAGATTCGCGGGGTTTTCGTCGAATGAGACCTTTAAACCAAAGTCCTGTCTCGCGGGGGGCATTGGACTGTTAGAGAACATTTACAGTGCGACAGGCGGGAGCACCATGGATAACATTTTAGCTATAGCTGACGACGTCTCAAAATGAGTGAAAGATTCTCCAAGGAACGTAAAATAACAGGAAACAAATGTAAATGTAATGGATAAGTAAATCGTTGTCATTGTAGTTTGCGTTTCACGGTTTTTGGCCTACAATGAAAATTGTGGAAATTAAACTGCACTTGAATGTCTGGCTACATACTCTCTCTCTCTATCTCTGTGTGTATATATATATATATATATATATATATATATATATATATATGTGTGTGTGTGTGTGTGTGTGTGTGTGTGTGTGTGTGTGTGTGTGTGTGTGTGACCATAATGAGCAAATCACGAAGAAAATACCATTATCTGGATGGATTGAAATTTAAGTCCTTTTTAAGCCTCGAGCAAAAATCACTTGAATATTTGAACATAGAAACATTTACGAAACCGAGAAGCGATTTAAAATTCAAACACTGTGTATGTTCCTCTTTCCAGATTTCAAATTATAGAGAGTTGAGTAGGGCAACAGGTATTCGTCAAGGCCCTGAGATTTAAACATTCTTCAATTTCTCTGAAATTCAGTGAAAAGATTCTTTTGATATCGATGTTCATTCGTAGTTTTAATTTAATACACGTTAGCTTGCATTATCTTAACTTGACCAGTGTAATGGATAATTTTTTTATTCCTGACTCCAGGTATAACGGTGAAGACACCGGAACCCGCTGTTCTCTACGTGGAAACTCGAGTTGGTACATTTATTGTTCCTGCTCGTCAGAGTTTAGGGAAAAGCTACACTTTGTTGACGTTCTGGAACGAGAATTCGCCTCCCCAGATTGGTTTCGAATCGTGGTTTGTCATTTCGGCGCCCTCGGACATTACAACAGTGTTCATAAATTCGGAGGATGTAAAAGAGTTTTCTTACTCTTTCCACGTGACCTGGTTCCATAAAGACAACCTTTATCAATTTCTTCTGAACGAGGGAGATTCTCTTTTTATTCGCTGTAAATTTGATGTGTCTGGGATACGGATCAATGGCAGTAAACCTATTTTTGTTGCTATGGGTACCATATACAATGAGGAAATGTGGGTTACTGTTGTTCCACCTAGAGCAATGTGGGGACAAAAATATTTCATACACGACTCGGACTTCTTTAGAATAGTTGGTAAGGTGTATCGATTGCTCTCGTTATCTTGATAATTATGTGCACGAACTATCAAATTTGAATTTCGTTCTTTTGAAAATTTATTTCAGGTGGTCATAATACATCTCTGAGAATAAGAGCCTCAACGAACACGACAAAAGTCTACCAGTACAGGCGCTTCCCAGCGTTTCTCTCTTTGGTTGAAAATAAAAGCTCACCGATTCTCTTGGAATTTTCGAAACCCGTGCTGTTACTTCAGAGACTTGTAATCAAACACCATAATGATGTTATATACAAAACGTTATACGCAACACCTGTTTCTACGTACATCCAAACAAATTTATTTTCGAACGACACGGAATTTTGTTTTCGCTACCTTTCTGTATGTCCGTCAGAAGACTTTCTATCTAATTCAACGGAAATTGCTCGCGAAATATTCACCTTTGGGAAAGAACGGTTTTCAAGCCTGACTGTGTACTCCGACAAACTAGAAACCCGTACACTTGTAAAGGAGTTTAAACGGACACATAACAGTCGGGTCACATTTTCAGGCTATGTTCACTGCAGACCAAACAGAAGATTGTACACAGTACCAGCTGCTTGGCATATATATTCATGCCAAAACAGCGAAGAAACTGTGTGTAATAAAAGTGTTCCACCGTACAATGACGCAACGTTTGTTCAACTAATACACGACCCTTACATTGCGGCATCCGTGGAATTGGTGACATTTTCACTGGTCTCGGGTATCGGGGCTGCTGCAGTGTTTATCGCCCTGATGTACATAGTGGACCAAATCAGAAATAGAATCAGAGGATCAATCCGCGTACGTCCTGTCGTAGAATAGTTCTGACCAAACTTTAAAAGCGTATGTATACACTGACATAAAATGTGATATTACTTACTGAGTATTTGTACGTGTAATTAGTGGTGATGTTTACTTCGGCATTACACATTACGAAGTGACAGTACTAAATGAATGACTAAGTGGTAATATTGACAATAGCGGACCGATCACGGTGGCTCAGTGGTAGAGCTCTTGCCTCGTGAACGGAAGGTCGTGAGTTCGAGCCCCGCTCGGGCCGGCCGCGTCAAACCTAAGACGTTAAAATAGGTAGTGATTGCTCCTTCGCCAAGAGCTCGGCATTACGAAGTGAGAGTCACGGGTCTTTCGGATGGGACCTTATAAACGGAGGTCCCGTGTCGCAGCAGGTGTGGCACGTAAAAGAACCCTCACTGCTAAAACCCATTAGTGCTAAGCATGGGTCTAAATTTGCAGCCCCGTCACCGGTAATAGTGACAGTCGCCGGATAGCTGAAAAATTGCTCAGGCGACTATAAAACAAACAAACAAACAAACAAACAAAGACAAAAGGAAATATTTACCGAGTATATGACATGTCAAACGTTGCAATATTTGATCTTTTCCATTTGTATGATTTTTCTTTTGTACTGTATGGTTTTCTATTTGTATACTATAGTTTTCATTTGTATTGTATAATATTCACCGGCTGGGTGAAGGAAGTACCATAAATAACGCACAAGACCGTGGTAGTAGGGGTTCTTTAAAGTGCCAACACCTGTTTCTGTTTTTAAGTCACATCCAAAAGACACGCAATTCTCACTTTTAAATGCAGAGCGTTTGGCGAAGGAGCATCTTAAATTTGACACGGCAATATCACGAGAAAGGCTCGAAATCAAGACCGGTTCCGTGCAGGACTAGTTGAACACTTAGCTAGCAATGGCGGATCCCCCTCCCCATTCACAAATATGATCTATGTTTCATAGAAATGTCCCAAATGCATGTGTACATGTGTTTTATATTGTCAGAATTCGGAAGTTTCAGGGGACTTCCCTTGGACCCTCGACAAAGCTTTGCTTGGACTCACTAGGGATCTCAAGACAGCCCCCATACACTAAGCCGTTTAATGCATCCCCCCCCCCCCCCCCCCCGTTCAGAAAAAAAACTAGGTCCGCCACTGGTTAAATACGAGGTTGATAAGAAAGGAAAAATATTCATAATAGGCACCGAAAAGCGATATATTTAATTTTTCGAGCATTAATGCATCTAGGAAATTCTGTATACGTATCTACTTCCTGCGAAAAGTGACTCTTGAACTTGACCTCATGTAAACCGTCATGAAAACCTCACACGTTACCAAATTCGATACCGATAACTTATAATTAAACCAATGAAATCTTTTGTAACAAACCAAATTAACAATCCCAATCAAAAAATTGAAAAATAATGCAAATCACTGATTAAATTTTGTTTAACGTCCAGCACGAGAATTTTTCATTCATTTGGAGACGTTACCATTGCCGGTGAAAGGCTTCAAAATATAGGCCTATGCTCGGCGATACTGGCCTTTGAGCAGGGAGGGATCTTTATCGTGCCATACCTGCTGTGACACGTGACTTCGGGTTTTGCAGTCTCATCCGAAGGACCGCCCCATTTAGTCACCTCATACGACAAGCAAGGGGTACTGAGGACCTATTCTAACAACCCGGATCCTCACGGGGCACAATACAAATGATTTTTTAAAATACAAATAGAATACAAATAAAAGATTGTACAACACAAATGAAAATTTCACAATACAAATGAAAGATATAAAATACAATTGAAAAATACAATTCGAATGAAAAATTGCACAATACAAATGGAAAAGATCAAATATTGCTAAGTTGACATACGATACGAGTACTAGTGTTAACTTGTATGCAGTAGTAATGTTGACTGAGAGTTTATATATAGTGGTAATGTTGACTGAAAGTTTTTTTTATTTAGTAGCGATGTTGACCGAGTGTTTGTATATAGTGGTAATGTTGACTGAGAGTTTGTATTTAGCAGTAATGTTGACCGAGTGTTTATATTTAGTAGTAATGTTGACTGAAAGTTTTTTTTATTTAGTAGTAATGTTGACTGAAAGTTTTTTTTATTTAGTAGTAATGCTGACTGAGAGTTTGTATTTAGTAGTAATGTTGACCGCGTGTTTGTATAAGTAGTAATGTTGACCGAGTGTTTGTATTTAGCAGTAATGTTGACCGAGTGTTTGTATATAGTAGTAATGTTGACTGAGAGTTTGTATTTAGTAGTAATGTTGACTGAGAGTTTGTATTTAGTAGTAATGTTAGCCGAGTGTTTGTATTTAGTAGTAATGTTAGAGTTTGATCTAGCGGTGTAATTGGTAGTGGTAATATTGACTTTGTTTTGGTTTGTGTATGCAGTGGCAATATTGACTTTGATGATATTTGTATATATACTGAAGTAATAATATGGACTGATTATGATTTTGCATTTAAAATGGAAATACACAAGGGTCAATCATGACAATTTCGTCATTCCATCGTTGCGAAGATGTCGTCATTCTTGTTTACAAGAAAACTTCATTTTACATTTAAGAAATATATTTCATAATATTTGATATAAATATATAAGACATGGTTAGAACTGCAACGCTTCATGTCGACATACATCATGTCGGCATACTTCATATTGGCATACATCTTGACGGCATGCATCATGTAGGCATATATCATGACGACATACTTTATGTCGGCATACATCATATCGGCATACATCATGGCGGCATATATCATGACGACATACTTTATGTCGACATACATCATGTCGGCATACATCATATCGATATACTTCATGTCGGCATACTTCATGTCATTGTACATTCTATCGGCATACTTCATTGAGTGCATTACTTATTATACAATCTACTTTCATTTCTGTTGGAATTCACAGCCATCAAGATAAACGTATTAAATATTTATCAAGTACTTCTGCATTCGTACCACTTTGTTGACAACTGCGGCACGTTCATTCATTGCAATAAAGTCAAAAACATTGGAAATGTAAAAATATCAATATTAACATATCCTCATGAATGTTAAATTAACAAGTGCCGTAATACAAGGAAATTATTTAAAGAAACAAAGGAAAACCTTTTATTTATTTTTTTTTAAATGAATACATTCAGGCATCTTAATGTATTATTGATGCAATTTTGTTCATACCACAACCCCCAGTTTGGTAGGAACACAAAGTATAAAAAGTACAGCAGTTTCAGCTCTATAAACTGAGAATAGACTTAAGCCAAGTACTGGCATTCCATAAAATTCACGCTCAATGTTAAATATGAATTAAAATCTCAAAAACATTGCGTGTTTAATAAAATATTGTGATTTTTCACAAGGGTACATACAACATCTAATTTTGTACTTAATTAAGCCTACTATCATGTTACTTGTCATGGAGCCAGGTAAAGGGTTTGATCTACGGGTCCCTTGTTTAATTTCATTCACATTTGTAACACAACTGTATTGATTGATTAGTTGATTAAATACGTCACCATTGCCGGTGAACGGCTGCAAATTTAGGCCTATGCTCGGCGCTTATGGCCCTTGAGCACGGAGGAATCTTTTACGTGCCACACCTACTGTGACACGGGACCTCGGTTTTTGCGGTCTCATCCGAAGGACCGCCCCATTTAGTCGCCTCTTACGACAAGCAAAGGGTACTGAGGATCTATTCTAACAACCCGGACTCCACGGGGAGTAACACAACTGTAAGCATCGAAGTATCAAACCGAAAATAAAGTACACCGCCACGGCACGTAATACGCCCGTCAGCTGTGTATTCAATATAAACAAATGAAAGTGCTTGACACAAAATCATGTTAAACCGGTCGCGGTAGCTCAATGGTTAGAACGTTCGCTTCGTAACCGGGAGGTCGTGAGTTCGAGTCATGGCCGCGTCAACCCTAAGACGTAAAAGTAGGTAGTGATTACTCCTTCGCCAAACGCTCGACATTTAGAAGTAAGAATCACGGGTCTTTCGGATATGACCTTAAAAACGGAGGTCCCGTGTCACGGTAGGCGTTGGCACGTTGAAGAATCCTTACTGTTACGGCCCTGAGCGCTAAGCATAGGTCTAAATTTGTGGTACATCACCTACAGCTGTTGACGTCTCAATATGAGTGAAAAATGCTCGACTGAACGTAAAACAAACAAACAAACAAAATCATGTTAACCTTAATTGGTGTGAGATAAAATCAAAAATATTCCTTGTACATTTAATGTGTCTATGGCACTTTGCAGTTGACTTGTCAATATATTTCTTGAATTGTTCAAATAGCTACAGAAATATTTCATGATATATATATTTTCATTTTATGACATATATTTGGATAATATGAATTATTTTGGGTTGTACAAAGAAATGCCCCACCACTAAAGGTGGGACAAATTATTTCCACGGGCTTCTTACATTATTCTTATTAATTAATCTTTAACTGGACAGACACAATTTAGCTCTTATCAAAATGATCTTTCCGTGTCCAGCTGAACTCGCTGAATCACCATGGGTCATTACTTCCAAAGGACAAATGGAATCTTAATTAGACAAACAAAATTTGCCTCTAATCATACCCCCAGCTGAAATACTATGGCTTAGATCATTATCCTCATGAGACGTTTCCGTTATCTGTTGTATGATATGCATGTTAGGTTTTCGCAATTTTTTTTTAAATTTTTTTTTTTTTGGTAATACAATACTGCGTACACATGTATTTACATCATTAATAATCATTCATATAAATTATTAATGTAGCTACATTTTATGAAAACAAAAAGTATATTTCTCGATGAAAAGGTGAAAATAACGAACACTGATCAATGTCATAAATCCCATGTGGAATACAAATTGGATACTTGGGCAAACACGGACCCCTGGGTATACCGGAGGTGGGATCAGGTGCCTAGGAGAAGTAAGCATCTACTGTCGTCCGGTCACACCCGTCATGAGCCCTATATGTTGACAAGATAAATGGAGTAATCCGTAGCCAGAATCAGCTTGCCTTGAACAGCCTAACTATTCGCATGAAACATGTCTGACAGCATTTGACCCGCTGAAAGGTTGTATGTGTTGCCAAACTAGATCGTTATAACGACCATTAATGTACATTTATATAATAATTATTTAAAGCAATATAAGCTGCCAAAACTGCAATTGTTTATAGTGGCATTAAAAGAGGTTAAATGAACGTTGATATGATTGAAAAAAAAGAACTGCATCGAATTTCCTCTCTTATGCATCGTTTACACACCTTTACGTGATGAAAAATATATTCCTCGACATTCCGTTTGACCCTAACAACGGATCGTCGGTGACAATCCCGAAGATAATCGATGTTGACACGAATGGTTCAAATGCTGATCGGGGTTGATCGGGTTGTATCCGGGTCATTAAAATATGGACGGCGTGGTGAGATAAAATTCTAGTTACCATCATTATTTTGGCATTGTTAACGATGTTATATGTTTTTATATCTTTTTCGTCCCGAATCAGTCAAAGTCGGCTTTCTCCCTCGCTTCGAACCTTTCGTGTCAGACATCTTTCGTGCTTACCGGAAATATTGCGCTTGCGCATTTGATTTTGCCGAATGAGTTCAACTTTAGGTCATTGCATACGGAAATAATGTCGGAAAAATTAAGGTACGGGAAGACTTAATTTCAACTGTCGAACAATTTTTACATTTATTGCAAAAAATACAACATGTCAAAAGTTTAATCGATAAAATCAGATATTAGAAGGTAGATGTTTACAAAATTTTCGATTAAATTTTAGGGACCCTAAATAACAATTTTGACAGCTTATATTGCTTTAATAGGGTACTGAATTACTTTTTTATATGTAGGCGTTACCTCCCTTCAACCCTTTGGGATCCACGTTAGGATAGGTCGCGGTAGCTCAGTGGTTAGAGCGTTCGCTTCGTAACCGGGAGGTCGTGAGTTAGAGCCCCGCTTGTGCCATGGCCGCGTCAAACCAAAGACGCAAAAATAGGTAGTGATTGCTCCTTCGCCAAACGCTCGGCATTCAGAAGTGAGAATCACGGGTCTTTCGGATATGACCTTAAAAACGGAGGTCACGGTGGGCGTTGGCACGCTAAAGAACCCTCACTGCTACGGCCCTGAGCGCTAAGCATAGGTCTAAATTTGTTGTGCTTCACTTACAGCTGTTGACGTCTCAATATGAGTGAAAAATTCTCGACGGGACGTACAAATAAACAATCAATCTACATAAGATGCAATAACTGATCAAGTTTGATGTTTCTAGACCAGATAATTGACTAGCTACAAGTTGGACAGGAAGTCGTCATACTTGGCCATACTGTCTTAATCAAAGGTCACAGTGACCCAACTTTAAAATGCAACCCACTCTTTAACCAAGATGTTTCTGCTGATGGTTATAAGTCTCATAGTGTTCAACTTATGAGCCGGACACATAGCGGGTCTGACAGACGGACACGATCGCCATACCATTTACATTCTGTCTTATAAAAAATCAATAAAAACAATGAAAGAGGAAAAGGATCCATGATTTGCAGAAGTGTACTCATTTGTTGGTGACAAAACAGTGTTTACAGTGCGTGTTTGTTTACCATAAATTTGAAAAACCAGCTTAAAGAGGTTCACACCCAAGTTTTTTTGTATTGTATATTTTTTTGAAGTGTATTTTTCATTTCGACATTGATGGAGAATTAGAAAATTAAACAGAAAAATTGGGGTCATAATGCTCGTTATTGAGCTACATCATTTTAAACTTGACCTTTTGCACTTTAAATTTACTTAAGATTTACTAGTAAGCATTTAAATTCGATTTGTCTGTTGGTGTCAACATAACATGAGCAACAGAAATCAACCATTATTTAATATAACCACATAATCATATCTTCTAAGATACAAGTATAATAAAGGTCTAGTAGACTGGAAATAATATTGATCGTTTTGCACTTGATGTGCAGAAAAATGAATGAAATAGAATTTTAAAATTTAAGAACATTTTCAGAGTAATGACAATTTCTAAAATCACACATTAATGTCTTGTCTTAAAATTTATAATGAAACGTTAAAAATTGGGAGTTATAGATCAAAATTTTGAATTATTGGCCAAAATACTGAATTTTTATACGAAATTTGGGGTAAATTGATTTAGACTTTTTAAAGAATCAATGTTCTGTTTGGGAAAATATATCAACAAAATTAATGAATTAAAACATTTTGATTTGTTCAAAGTCTCAACTACTTTTATCATAAATTATAAAACTGAAATACACGTATAGGGGTATAAAAATAGAAGATATATTGGATGAAACAGAAACTGTAAAATCATGCAGATTTAGAACTTTTTGATAAAACAATCCTTCTGCCACAAAATGTATGTCCCTGTTAAACCCTTTCAAAATTTGAATTGACACAAAATGGTTCAACTGGATAGGGTTATGTAATACAAATATAATGACTATGTCTGGACCGATGGGATAAGTATTGAGTGAGTACATACAAAGTTATAGCGTTCTGCACAGCTGTGCTAAAAAGCTGAGGAGTTAAATTCCTTAATCCCTGTGTTTGAGAACAAATGTACTGACAGGCAAGTTTTTCCCCTAGATTCCATAAACCTACATACATGTATACAAACCAAATAAAATTCATAAAAAAAATCATAAATGTCAAGATTTATTTCCAAATTCAACAATAATTACACTTTAAAATAAGAAATGTTCACTCAAATATTACCCAATAGAACTCCTTTGTTCATGCATTTTTTTTAAAATCATCCATCATTTTAAATCAATTACCGTACTGTGGAATCTTTATATTTTGTGGGGGGCTCTAATTTTGTGGATTTCATGGGTACCCGTATCCCACATATTTCAAACCAAGATGAAATACCCAATTTACACCATTTTTCAATGTACAGAAAATTATACTTCAACAAAAGAGTAAAATTCCCACAATCCATGAAAGCTGCCCCCTATAAATTTAAAATGATTGCACAGTACAATGTACTAGAATGTACAGATATTTGACATTAAGACACACAGCAACAACACAGTACAATGTACTAGAATGTACAGATATTTGACATTAAGACACACAGCAACAACACAATACAATACCTATCCTGGTACACAGTTAAAAAGTTATAAAATAATACTAGTATGCATGAGTTACAGGACTTTAGTTTTTCTTGAATATACAACATTTTTCTAATCATGATAAGAAATACAATCTATTATAATTTACATGTATATAAACATTTTTTAAAATTTTTATTATTACTATTTCTTTTTTAAGGTATTCTGTTTATGCTGGTGCTTTCAATATAAAACAAATTCTGAAGTTTCATACATGACAATATCAAACCAAATCAAAACCATATGAAGCATTAACAAGATGTGATCAAATGACAGTTGCATACTTGAAATGATAAGTAATATTGACTTTACAGTGTGCATTTCATCATTTTTTTAAATATAAAAACACAAAATGAACTTGCTTTGGGTGCTCTGTACTGGTCCCTTAGTTGAGAGTATAATAATATAATACTTTATTTCTAGAGAGCCATTAGACTAAAATATACCCGACCTAAAAGATGCAGTGTACTTATTTATTTTCAAGCTTCATCTCTACACAATAATTCAAAAGATTGGTGTGTCATTTTCAGTTGATTTTAACTATTCAATGTTCACAATTGCTTGTAACATTAAAACAATTAACATAACCATAGTTTCTAACATTCTTATTTAAAGACTGACTCACTCATGAGTGCCTGTAGAAGCTTGTCTGTAACTTTTCCTTGATTTTATTCCATTTATAATGCTTTCTCAGAAGTAGGCAGAAGGTTTGGTTACACCCCCCCCCCCCCCCCAAGTACCTTAGTTATAAATTTTGAAAGTATGAAACTCCTAATTTTCTTCAAACCTAATTACATTATCTAACTAATCTACTGAAGAATACATTAAATATCCAATAAAGTAAAAAAGTTGTACTCATTGTGACAATGATGAACAATTGATCTCCTGTTTGACAAATTGCATGCAAATTTAAACTCTGACACGAAGAGGCAAGCAATACAAATTATCTCAAGGGATAATTTATGAATATTTATAATCTGAATTTAATTTAGATTCTACATAAAGAAATTATTATATGTAGTACTGTATTTCCTAGTATACAAAACTGACAAAACAAAACAATTGTTCACAGACGGAACTTTGCAATGTTCAACAAATACAATATCTCAACTTTGCAATACTAAAATTAGATATCTGAGTAAATGTATTTATCCAAACTGTAATCTAATTTTGTTTAAATAAACTTATTAGAAATAAATATACCACCACTGATGAAAAAACATTCAAAAACAATCTATGTCTTCAGCCTCTGTACAAGTGTTCATAAAATGAGAAATAACACGCAAAAGCCATTTTAAAATACATCACAAGGAAATTAATTCTTCCTCCAAATGGTGGACTTTTAACCAACAATCTTGTATAATACCATGGAATTATCTCAAATGATTAACCATCTATCAGTATGTGAAGTTTCAAGATAATATACACACAAATACATGTTTAGGTAACTCAATATCTTTATGGATAATCACTCATCAAGAAAGCATTTTATCACCCAAACCACCAGCTAAACAATGGAAAACCATAATAATGCAGTGTCCCCCACAGCCACACCTCTGATTGTGGGGAATGAAAAAGTGAGTAAAATCTTTGAGAAGTACCAGTAAACATGGTTCCAAAAAATAATAATCAGTGATGACGTTAACTTAATGTATATATACATTGAAACACGGTTACAGTGAACATGCTTCTAATGAATTCATGTTTACAGTAAAACACAGGTACAGTGAACATTCTTATAATGAATTCATGTTTACAGCGTAGTAATTTTCATTCCCTTAAGTTTTAAAACACAGTATGAATTCACTGAATTTAACACATTACGTTTACAATAAATCAAATTATTTGTCCCCAGAACTTCACTATAAGTGTGTTTTACTGTAAAAGTATTCAGCCAAGTCATCATAAAAAAAATTTTTCCCACTACATTTATTTTATTTCCTACAGCTGCATCAGCTGTGAAAGATTAAAACAATGCCATATATACCACACACAGCATTCAGCTTTATCAATATTTCCTGGGATATTGCACAGATTAGAAAATAAATATTTATAATAATGGTTCATATTGTTTAGAAATCCATTAATCACTCTCTAAATAGCAATGCCTTATGGACAATCACCACTACTTCTCAATATCAAAACAAAACTTAAACCAGCAAAAAAATATTTAATGATGTAAAACTATCACACATTTATCCAATACTCTATCTTAAAAATCTATATCACAAATGACTGACCTAAATTTAATAGTTGCATGTATCAGTATAATCACATCCAATGCTATACACTTACATGTATTATTACAAAATACAATTTCATAGTAAAACACCCAAAATGAACACATATATTTTACCAGAAATCCATGAAGAAAATGTGCATGAAAGAATATTCATCTCTCATAAATACGAAATAAAATAAATACTTAAACTTAATTGTAATTATTTGAGATAAACATTTGAGATCTAAGTTTCTACTACCATCAATCAAATTTTTGCTGTAGTTTTTTCTTCATAAGAACTGGCACCAATGAGAGTAAAGCAAGCAGTCCTAGGACACCGATTGAAGTCCAGGATACGGCATCACCAGATGATGTCAGTTGATGTAGAGTTGTACCAGCGTGAATGGCAACAAAAGAAGGTGCTGCAACACCTGTCAAAATTTTAAAATTCAAATAATCTCTGAGTATATATAAGTCTTACTGCAGACAAATAGTCCACAACGTAATGCGTTTTGTGGACAGGAAATGATACTGGAATCATAGTATTGTAATTTCATTATATGTAAATTCAAATACTACTTTAAAAAGAAATTTAAAGAAAATGCTATATATTTCCTCATAGACCATGTGTCAAGCTGGCATGATGTTATCCACCATAAGTGTTCAATCTCATAGTGAAAAAAAAAATAAAATCCATGTTTCATAGAGATGTGATTTGATATACATGTAAGAAAGTTCTAATCATTTGAGTTAATGATATGCAAAGTCTGCCATACAAGTGACACACAAAATGATATCCATGTACAGTCCAACCTTGTTATCTTGAACTTGATGGGATCAAGAAAAAACTTTTGAGATATCCAATTATTTGAGATAACGAGGGTAAAATACTTAAAGAATAAGTCGCTGGGACTTTCGAATCACTTTGACATATCCATGGTATTCGAGATATTGGGTGTTTGAGATATTGAAGTTTAACTGTATTCATAAATTTGCTGACAATGACTTACCTATAAAAGTCCCCCAAAAAAATGGTAGAATAGGAACATTGATGACTGGAGAGGCTATATTAATAAACCAGTTTGGGAGGAATGGCGTGATTCTGAGGAATATAATGTAATTAAGCAGATGCTCTCTGTGTTTATTTACCTGAAAGAAAAATAATGACAAGAATCAGTGTTCAGTTACATTAATCATTACAGAAATCATGAAGTTGTGATTTTGATTAAAAAATTATTGTGTTTCTAATTCGTCATTTACAATAAAACTCTGAATATATTTAGCTACACAATGAACATTCATTCCAATGTATTTTGATTAACTTTGCATTACATCATTTTACACTTGACTTCTTACAGAATTTAATTTTGCACAAGGGTGAAACTTTCTGTGTATTTCTATAGATAAATTTTGATAATCTTACATGTGATTGCCACTCTGCAATTCTTTCTGGGATGTATTTGGCAACCAGTCTTCGTCCAACTAGGTAAGATAACAAATAACAGAATGATGCACCAATTCCTGAGCACTGAAAATAACATATAAAATATCAAATTAAAAATAAATAATATTCTCCCCAATGTAATCACTTTAAATGTGCTGTATTTGTAATATAATTATGCTTCAATTTCTTTATCTATTGGTATTGTTGAAATAAAGAAAAGAACTGTTTTGTTTGACTTAAGGAGAGATAAGTACTTACCAAACAAACAAGAAACAAGGCTAAATGGAATGAGAATAGAAATCCTGACAAGATACTGAGGAATATTGATCCAGGTATTGCAAACGACTGTAAGCTATTTAAAATTAATCAAGGTCTATGTCTTTTACATGAATGATGATTCCAAAATTTCTTTATCAAGAAATGTCCATAAATTTTCAAATTCACATGAAATAAAATTCAATGCTTCATTTTCAATTCTGTAACTCATCATCTTCTTAAAAGTTTCAAACATTTGCATGATTGTAAAGATGATAAATACTTGTATTCTTAGCAAGAAAAAATGAAGTTAAAGTCAAATGCAACTAATTATAGACACATAGATTTATCTATAATGTGCATCTGTGTTAAAGTCTTTGTGATAGTGATTTGAAAGGTATGTGAAGTAGCATTCACATCAACAACGGTACCAGTTCATACAAGGATACAATATGTAGGTTATGAAATATCCTCCTAAGACTTGGTTGTAATAGGAGTCTTTATATCGAGACAACACTTTTCCTAAATTCTTTGCATCGTCTATATTTCTGGGAAGCTTGATGTGTTGCTTTTCATCTCTGCAATTCAAGATGAGTATTAACAAGATTAATAACAACAACAATTACCAATTAATATCAATATATTGGTAATGTACAACAGAAATACTAATATTCATTACACACAACTATGACTTTTAAATTACCGCATCAACTCTGAAAGTTGGAACTTGTTTTAAAAAACATATCAAAGTACTTTATGTTTCAGTACATACTGATCGAGATTTGGAAAGCTGAGATAAACTAGTCCGAGGCATACAACAGAGGTCACAAAAATAAGTCCTAATATGATGAAGGACTTTGTGCTACTGCTTTGATTCATGGACTTAGGTCTTAACTCTGTATATCTTGTCCCTTCATCATCTGGAAAATAGTTGAAAATATTTTGTACATAGCTGTTAGAAATAGGCAGTCAATGTATTAGTCTTCTCTACTATGACAAATCTCAAACATTGTTTGAGATAATATTTGTTGATGCATCTTTCCAATGTTCTTTGGTCTGTGCAGTTATTGGTGGATTCAAAATAAAACCAAAAAATCAATAAAAAATTAAAATGGTCTCTTGTCATACATAACCATGGCAGTTCTGAAATGTCAAAACATTTATCATGTAATGAGAGTATTTTGCAACAAAAGTTTCATTCTTCTATCAAACAATGTGACACTAAATGTCATTTAAACTACTATAATAACCCAAAATCTGGCATGTTGTAAAATCTTCACAATAATAGAGTCCTAAGCAATGAATGTCAAATATTGGACCATTGAACAAAACTGTCAAATTCATGATCAATCCAGTCCACTCTTATAGCAAAAGGGACAAATTGTCCAGTGATGGTTATGACTATTAGAGTCTTCATCTCTAGAAAGCTTTTAAATTATGAATAAAATGTGGAACTGAATCAAGCATTTATTCAACATTGAGAGAAAATAAGATGAAATTCTAATGGCTTGCTATTCGTGGTGGCTATATTGGAGACTATGAAGTCGTGGATGATAGCAATATCATTTGGATGATGTGTTTGAAATGTTACAAATAATAATATAAAAAAATGATTTGTTAATGACACCTCTGAGATTAAGCATTGGAAAATGATTGATTACCTTTCTTGAAAGAATAAAATTGAGAAACTCTTTTATTAATCAAGATTTTATTTGATCAATTGAGGGAAAATATCAAAAACACAAATGCAATAGATAGATTACAATGTCTTTTACACATGAAGGGGTCAAACTAATTATGAATATTTATCATATAAGTTTGATATTACCGATAGTACATTTTTTCACTGAAGAATGACATTTGTACCTTGTAAGCTGGATTTATTCTCACCTAGCAAAATTTAATTTTTGAGTGTGAAATTGACTACAAGGGTGTATATTTCCATTACATTAGAGAAATACATAATCATAATTAGAATTAGATTGATAATGATTTAAACAGATATAAACCTAGACTGATTTCTTCTTCACTGAAATAAATAATTAATTAACAACACAAGTACATATGTATTCAATATCTGTAAAACTCCTTCCACACTTAAAACTCCTTCCACACTTGTTCTTTTTTCATTTTGTAGTTGCTAGAGAGATTGATCTTTTCATATATTGGAGTTCTGAATGACAATGAAGAAACAAAAACTGAACAATTAGTGAATGTTCCCTGAAAGGTGATCAACCAAATAGTACAGTGAACAAATGATGAACAAACAGAAAGATGGGAAAGTACAATGTCTCAGGGACTATACATAGGACCGGATGTCCTATATTGGTAAAAAAAAAAAACCAAAAACTTTGGTCTTTACCATCTTCGAACTTTTCTATCACCAAGGTTATCTATCTATCTATCTATCAAGAAACACAAAACTCAAATATAACATTTCACTACTATTTCACTGTTTGTGTTTCTTGACTTTTATTATAATTGGAAATGTTTGCTGTATCAAATATTGGATTTTTTTTTTAAAATTATATATATATATATATATATATACACTTTTGCACATTCATCTATCAGAGGTCTCTCTCTCTCTCTCTCTCTATATATATATATATATATACATACACACACACCTCTGACAGATGAATGTACAAAAATCCAAAACCTCTGATAATCGGTTCCCTACATCCCCCTACTGCAGAAAGTGCTACCATACACCAACTTGACAAAAGGCTTATAAAATTCTTTGTCTTACTTGTTTTAATAATGCTACACCGCAACCACCTTAAAGGGACTGATTCACGATTTTTAAAAAGAATTCTTTTTCACTTTAATGATCAAAATCTACTGTCCAATGTGTATAATAGATTTCACAAACAGTAAAGGTTGCACATTTTGACAGAAGCTCATAATAAAGAGATAATATTTCTTGTGTAAACAAATATTGAGGTATGTTATTGTTTATGAAGTTTCGAAAATTTATGGTTATCAATCTATTTATGATGCATATCACATTTAAAATATTCTTTACGCAAAATGTGCCGTCAAAAATTTAAATTAATTAGGACCTAGGATGTTTCAAATTACATTATTAACATGTCACTCGTTTGTTTAATATAAACAAGACTAGAGTCTTGTTGACGTAATACAGAGTTAAGGGCTTAAGGCTAAAATGTTACTGCATTAAGAAGGTCAAAATTTTGGTTACTAACTTTAAATGAGTTATATTTTTAACGTTGAACATAAAAAACGAAATATATTATTATTTAAAAATAAAAAAAAGGGGGGGGGGGGGTGAACAAGTCCCCAATCCACGAAATCACAAACAACTCTTCGTCTGCTTCAGTCCTTCCTGAAATCTTTCCTGTTAACAATTTCCATAATCATAAAAATGTTAATTTCTAAGTGATAATTATAAACAGTATCTTTATCACGGTTTGGATTTCAAAAAGTTGACGAAATATACCTTCTTTCCCCATACTTCTGTTTTTTAAAGGAGAGGTTTTTGTTTTGTCGGCCATATTTCTTAATTCGACGGGCACACCGTTCATAACACCATTCGTACATATTTATGATAAAAAGTTGACTAAAACGAAAGTAATCGTTGAATTTGAATAATTATATGAAATAGAATATTACTAATATCCATGAGCATTTCAAATACGATCCAAACATCTAGAGAATCGACTACTTCCTTTTATGTTACAAAAATCCGTCGTACGAACTAACATTATAAAAGCATGCTAACGTGCAAACCAAGCTCCATGTTTGTTGTCGGAAAATATTGAAAATGCTGGAAGAACTGTTACCATCCCCGATTATTACATGCACTGTTCTAATCGGTATAGCTTGCTTGGTCTATTTATTATATGGAAACAAAGGGGGGAAGCAGACTGACAAACAGCCTCGTACTGAAAAACGAGAGAGACAGTTGGACGAACCTAGGAAGAGAAAGATAAAAATATTGTACGGAACTCAAACAGGAAAGTCAAAGCATTTTGCGTACAGTTTTAGGAAGGATGTTATGTACAAGGGGTGCATATGTGAAGTGGTGAATTTAGAGAACTATGACCCAGATGAACAATTGGCATATGAAAGCGAAAACACAACTTGCCTTGTGATATTTGTATCTACGTACACAGACGGAACTCCACCAAAAGGAGCAGAGTGGTTTGTGAAATGGTTAGAGGAAAGTGCCTCTGACTTCAGAGTACAAAAAAGTCTGTTGAATAATTTGCAATATGCAGTGTTTGGCCTTGGGAATTCTTTATATGGCAGTGACTTCAATGCTGTAGCAAAGAGAGTTGATAATTGTTTGTACAAGCTTTCTGGGAGGAGAATTTTGACAGTTGGTCTAGGAGATGAAAATGTATCTCAAAGCTGTCATGGAAGTCTGGAAAATGACTACAATGCATGGAAAAGAGATTTTTGGAAGAAATGGAAGGGAGACAATTCTTCATGTCATGAAGATGATGATAAAAATTCCAAATGTGGTACTAATTGCAACTGTCATGAAAAGGATGATATCGGATCCGAAGATAATGAAAGTGATGGTGAATTGAAGGGGACTTCTGAAAATGATATTGTTGATGTTGAAGATCTTGGCAGAGTGATGGAGAAAGCTTCTGGAAAGATTACATCAAAGAGTGAACCATCAGAGATGATAACACCACTTATAAAGACATCTTTGGAAAAGCAAGGTTACAAACTGATAGGATCACACTCAGGAGTCAAATTATGCAGGTGGACAAAATCCATGCTGCGTGGTAGAGGGGGATGCTACAAGCACACATTTTATGGCATTGAAAGTCATAGATGCATGGAAACCACTCCAAGCTTAGCTTGTGCCAACAAGTGCGTGTTCTGTTGGAGACATCATACCAATCCTGTTGGCACAGAATGGAGGTGGAAAATGGAAGATGCTGAATTTGTACTGAAAGGAGCATTGCAAAATCATATTTCGCTAATAAAACAATTTAAAGGGGTACCTGGTGTTCAGCCTGATAGGTTTGCGGAAGCCATGTCACCTCAGCATTGTGCTTTGTCACTGGTTGGAGAACCCATTATGTATCCAGAAATAAACAATTTCATTAATCTTTTACATGATAAAGGAATTTCATCATTTTTGGTTACCAATGCTCAGTTCCCAGAGGCCATAAGAGACCTGTCTCCTGTCACACAGTTGTATGTTAGTGTAGATGCCAGCACAAAAGATAGTTTGAAAAAAATTGATCGTCCACTGTTTCGAGATTTCTGGGATCGATTCTTAAACAGTCTAGATGCTTTGTCAGCAAAATGTCAAAGAACAGTGTACAGATTAACTTTAGTTAAATCCTGGAATACAGACGAGTTGGATAGCTATGCAAAATTGGTGTACAGGGGTAAACCTGATTTTATTGAGGTGAAGGGTGTCACATATTGTGGCGAATCAAAGGCATCAAATCTTACTATGGAAAATGTGCCATGGCACACTGAAGTTGTCAACTTTGTTCAAGAGCTGTTGAACAGATTGGATGGCGATTATGAGATAGCCTCAGAACATGAACATTCAAATTGTGTTCTGATTGCAAATACAAAATTTCTTGTTGATGGAAAATGGTGGACATGGATTGACTATCCAAAGTTTCATTCACTAATCAAGCTGTACCAAGAGAGTGATGGAAAAGACAAATTTTCGGCCACAGATTACATGGCACCAACTCCAGCATGGGCAGTGTTTGGGGCTGAGGAGAGAGGCTTTGATCCCAAAGAAGTCAGACATTTTAGGAAAAAACAGAAAGATATAACAGGATGTTAAATTTTTAGCTCACACAAGCTGAAAATTCAAATGAGCTTTTCTAATCACCTGTGACAAGTCGTCTGTGTGTGAACTTTACACATTTTCATCATCTTCTTCAGAACCACTGGGCCCGTGTGATTCAAACTTGGAACAAAGCATCCTTACGTGAAAAGCTTTCAAGTTTGTTCATTTCAAGATCCTTGTCCCCATGCAAGGAAAGATAATTATCATTTTCATGATAGGGTGGGGTAATTCAAAAATCTTCTTGAGAACCACTGGGTTAGAAAAGACAAAAGTTATATGACAGTATTTATATCTAGTGGTCAGTCATACGAATAAATTTTGTTAAACACCACTCTAACTCCACAAACAAGTACTCTGAAGTTACTATTAAAGAGATGCTAGAGGTCCTCTTTGACAATATCTTCGTAGTCTTTGGTGATCAGGCCTTCCAACAGTCGGTTGGAATTTCCATGGGCATGAATTGTGCTCCTTTGTTAGCTAAACTGTTTTTATATTCTGATGAAGCAGAGTTCATTCAAAATCTTTATGAGAAACAAAATCTCTTGCTATGGCCTTCAATTTGACATTTAGATATATCAATGACATTTTATCTATTAACAATGATCATTTTTGTCCACTTCTGCTTCGTACTTGGATATTTTATTGAAAATAGATGCTGACCTCAAACTAACAACTCATCTTTATATCAAATAGGATGATTTCAATTTCTCCATCATCAACTTCCCATATCCATGTAGCAATAGTCCATTATCACCTGCATATGGTGTTTATATCCTTGAAATGATTCGATACACAAGAAGGTATTCTGCATATAATCAATTTTTAAATCAAGGCAGACCACTGACAAACAAGTTTACAGGTTTGTACAGTCTCATCTTAAGTCAGCATTTTGCAAATCAGTGGTCGCTATAAAAATCAAGTTTGCCAATACAACCTTCCATTAGACAAATGCTGTCTGACATGTTATGCCACGTTTGGCACACTGATTTCAACTGAGGATATTCCATTTACCCAATGGGGATGTAGAGCTCACAGTGGGTATAACCGGTCAACAGGGGATGCTTACTCCTTCTAGATACCTGCTTTTACTTCTCATATATCCAGGGATCCATGTTTGCCCATCTCTCTGATCTCTAGGAATTATGAGATTGAGTACTGTTTGTTGTAGCCTTTTCATGTGAAAGCTTCCTTAAAGAGTGTAGATTCAAAATGGTTTATGTCATAGCACTTAGGGTAGGATGGGGGCACAATGGGAATTAAAGTTTTAAATCAGGATATATAGGAAGAATACTTAAAATTTTATCAGGGACAAAAGGACATTGACTATCACATTTGTAATTATGCAAACATCCTCAGCCAGGTAATTGAGATTTAAATTTGCTCAAATCATTGGTTGGTGTGTGTGGGGGGGGGGGTGTTAGGATGGGACAAGTTTATATAGGGGAAAAGTGTTATAAATCTTTCTCTTGAACAGCAAGGCCATGATTAATCATTAGTTCAAATGTTGTCTTCATCCATATGTCTGTTCATCATTAAATTGTATCATACATATTTTACTTTTTCTCCAGAAGCATTTGGTCAGTTTCAGCTAAAAGCATCCTTGGGTATAAAGAAATTCAAAATTGTTCAAATGAAGAATCACCCTTTTTCAAAGAGGAGATGATCAATGAATTGTGAAATTACGGAGTATTTTTTAAAAATCTTCTCGAGAACCACTGGGCCAGAAAAAACAAAATGTAAGTAAAAGCTGTCTTAGAGAATGTAGATTCAAAATTGTTCAATTCATCACCTGGAAGGTAGGTTTGGGTGATAATGTGGATTTGGAGTTTAACATGAGATATATGGCAGGAAAAATTTAAAATTGTGTGGGTGGGGACTAGAATCGGGGATAGGATTTTACATTATATGAGAATATAAGGCATATTATGTTGTGTGGATTCAAGTTGATTTTAAGTCACGACTCTGCTTGCCTGAGGTGGAGTAGAAGTATGGGTTAAATTTGTTTTGCAGGAATAAAGAGGGTAAAAAAATCTTGCCTAATTTTGATAAAAAGAAAATGTATGGTAGGACCAAATTGTCTTGGTGAGCAATGTGGCCTATGGGCCTCTTGCTTCAGATATTCTTTGGAATGTTGCAGTTTAATGAATTTAAGTGCACATGTGTTATACCATGCATATTTCACATTTTAAAAAATTCTTTTCTGTATATTCAATCAATTTTCAGTGTACAAAAATAATATTTTGTTTAGAGGAATTTTGTACTTGTACAATTTTTATTTGATCTTCTTTTAAAGAAGCTGTTATGTTCACACTCTTGTCAGTTTTGCAGAATGTCGTATCAATGACAGGAGTTTCATAACTTTGATGTATCATTTCTTTATAGAAGCATTATTTACAAGAGTATCATCATGGAAACTTTAAAGACAATGATGTCTTTTCACTTGTAACTTTTGTACAGAATTGTGTACAGATTTTATGTGTTTTAAATGAACAGTGATGATAGAATTTGATGATTTGCGCATGTAAAGACAATAGCTTGTTGTTCTAATAACTTTAAAATTTTACTTTCATAAAACAGGTATTGAACTTTTGGACAGAAATAAAATTAAAACATTTTTATTGCTTATGTCTTTGATATCTATAATTTCATTTTTCTCTGAGGTGGTTGGACCTTTTGTGGTCAAACTTCACAGAAACAATAACCTCAGTGAGAAGGCACTTTTGCAATATTTAAAATTTCCCCAAAAAAGTGGCATTGCCATGGTAACCAAAATATGAAAAATGTTTAATTTCATTTTTCTTGAAGATAGGGGGCCGAGTGGTAAGAGCATTGCACTCAAAATCACAAGGCCTCTTACCTCTAGTCGGCGCAGGTTCGATTCTCGCTCGCGCAGATATATGTGAGAAAGTTTGCTAGTTTACTTTCGGCAGGTCGGTGGTCTCTTCCCGGGTACATTGTATCTGGGTTTTCTCCTCCACCTACAAAAACTGGATGCCACCAGATAACTGAAAAATTGTTTAATGTGGCAGAAAACAAAAAACAATCAATCTTGGAGATAGTTGGACATTTCATGATAAAACGTCCAGGAACAATGACCACAATGAGTAGGTGCTTTTACAATTTTCAAATTGGCAGTCATTGTTGGGGTAACCACAAAAGTATGAAAAAAATAATAATTTCATTGTTCTTGGAGATGGTTTGATCTTTCATGGTGAAACTTCACTGAAATGATAACCTCTGTAGGTGCTTTTGCAATATATGCCATTTCCAAAATGGCTGTCATTGCCATGGTAACTACAAAGTTATGAAAAAGTCTTTAATTTCATTTTACTGGATCAATTTCAAGATGATGGCCTATATTGGCAATAAAAAACATTGTCAGATTTCAACCAAAATTGGTATCTGAACATGGTTTCACATGGGAAAAGAGATGAAAAACAAAGGGGCAAGATCATGCAGCTATTGCTGAAAATGGCATTTTCTAGTTGTTCTTACACCTTTTCCTTAATGCAATTAACATTTATAGAAAATGTATGATTTTGGATAGAAATAAAATTCAAAACATTATATTTGCATTGTTGTGGTCTTTGATACATTTACCAATTGTTATGATGACCATTTGCTCCTGAATGTGATGCATATTTGAACAATGCATGTATAAAGTTTTGATAGGGTAGAAACAAAACCCTTTAATTATACTCCTTTATGAGTTTTCAACATTTTAAATAGTGTGTTCTTGGATAGACATAGAACTAATTGTGGTGAAAGTATTTGGTGAAGTATGAGTATTAATAGTAGGACTCCACCCCTGATGGGAGGAGGGGGCACTCATAATAGAAGATTCAACCCCACAGTTTGAAAAAATTATGTCTGGTAAAGAAAATTTTTAAGGCAGTCACAGTAGAAGACTTTAAAACCACCCCGGGAAACGAATTAGGATTTTGAAGATTGGGCAAAACACTGGCTTTATTTTAACTTTATATTACAAATTTGAATATTTAAAGAAGCCAACTTCCTATTTACATTCCAACTTTTGATTGAAGGTGAAGAGAGGAATGTGAAAGTCAGACCACCTCAAACATGGGTGGCCACTTCTCAGTTGGTAGCTGCTTCTGAAGAGATCGATTCTCCTCCTTATATCCTATTCTTCATTAGTGAGATGTATATATATATACACTGACCAGCAATGCTTAGATATAATAAATACCATAGTTTTAGTAAAATATATGGAAGAAGTCATCATTAATTTTTTTTATTAATGAAAGCAAATGAAAGGCTTCATTGGATTGAAATGTTACAGGAGCTTGAGGGAGTGGAAGTGCACTGCTCCTCACCAATGTTCCAGCTGCCCCCGCCCCTCCAATCACTCACACTGATTTCAAATTACATGTAAAGGTCAGAGTCGCAAAAGAAAACAAAAGTTCTAGTGTGCAAAAATATAACTATATTTTACATTTAATGATCCTTCATTGTTCCTGATTTTTCAATGTTACTGTAATATTCAATGCATTATGATGGAAATTCAAGAGGGATATTCCGGAAATGTCCATTTGCAGATTCCTTGCTTTTAATCAAACTCGCATTCAGTTCGAATAAAAAGAGTATCCGGATATATATTGTCCGTTTTAAAATAACTTAAAGTTTACAAGTCCACTTCCTGTTTTCGCATTTTCTCTGATGGAGGTTGGGAAGGACGCTTTGGAAATACAGGTTCGCCAGCACCATGTAATTTTTAAATCTATTTATCATATATAACTATATAATATATAGATATTTATATATTTAGTCTGTTATATTTCTTGAGTAAGCAAAAATTTTCCTAGGTTGCAAATCCGACATAGTTACTCAGAATCGTTCATTTCTGATTACGGTGCAGTGGTTTTATTGACATAATTATTTATTTTTATTTCTTAAATTTTAGATCTAAAAACAAAGAAATAGCAAATTTTTTTACTGTCCGGACATTAGTGTTTATCTAAGTAATGTACTACTTGAGGTTAAAAAGCAATAAAACTTTGATTTTTTTTTGGTTTTTTTGTATGATCCTAAATTCTTTTTATGCAGAGATTAGCATAATATAATGATATAGCACTGGATTTCTACCCGCATATTATATCTCCCAGGAAAATGGACCAGGTAAGATTTTCATCATTGGGGAAAAAGTGTGCCCTAATAGACAATTTCTCCCATGCCTCAAAGTCAGAATAAAACTGTCTTAGGACCAGAGACAGTCCCTGAAACTTTCCCACTTGAACGGTGAATGAATGTAGAACGAACGCTAAATGCAAAGTGAAAAATGAGCACACAGTGAACACAAGATGATCTATTTATTCGGAATATATCAGATTTTTCCCTTGAAATATTTCTTAATGAGATAAGAAAAATGATATGTATACTTATTGAATGAATAAATAATAGAAAAACATGAAATTGGGAGATGCATGTTCTACAGTTCTGAATATATTCAGTCTAAAGAAAGCATACTACATTTTTGTACAAGTATTGAATATATATATCTCATGAAATGATCGTAAATTTTACATCAATGCACACAGCAATCATGCACAAACAAAAGCAAATTTCATATTTACATTGTGTGCAGTATTACATGTAAAGATATATGTGTACCATTTAAAGTAGAAAAGAAATACATGTTTGGTATCATATTTAGAATTCTTGATGTGTACTACTGAACAGAGTATGCTAGAGTACTTTGAAGTACTATAGAATACCCTGTTAAAATTTTATAATTTAATACAATTTGATTGTTTATTTATAGCTATACCACTTAAGGAAACATAAAATAATGTTGCAATATTTGTCAAAAGTATTTGTTTTTAGCAATATTTTGACCAAAACACAATATTTTTGAAAGATTTATGGCATCCTGATCCTAAATGTTATTTTGTTTTGAGAAAGTATTGAGCAATGTAACATATTACATCAGCAATTAATTCCATCTACATGTATGATTGATAGTTACCTCTGTACACATTCCTTTTTCATTTTCTCCTTGCAATGAATATCACTCCTTTCACATTATGTTCTGAATGACAATGCAAAGACTGAATGGTGAAAGGATGGTGAATGCACGGTGAGCGCACTCTGAATCTGAATGATTTGTGAACATAAAACTGTGAACGGTGAATGCGCGATGAACGAATGGTGAGCGAACGGAAAAATGGTCAAGTAGAACATTTCAGGGACTGTGTGTGTGTGTGTGTGTGTGTGTGTGTGTGTGTGTGTATATATATATATATATATATGAAATCATCCATCAATAAGTGTAGAATAATCCACACAATAAATGTATCACAAAGCTGATTGAGTAATTACTCAACTAGTTTCTTGAGGAGTATGAATAATTATATTTGAATGTACAAGTATAGTATGACACTCCAGAAGAATTGAAACTAGTGAAATATATACTAGTACTCAATTGACTTGGTGATAGTTTTATTAAACATGATTACTTGCATATACATGTATATTCTAGTGAAAAAATGGGATGATTTCAGCAGGACACCACATAGAACAATCAGCAGTTAAGAAACATCATGGCGAGACTGAAGTATACCAGCGATATGGACAAATCTGTCCTCAATAACAATTTTGAGGCAAGAGGATGGGTCCCTGTTGGTACGGATGATGACTGGAACTTCTACTGGTACAAACAACATTTACCTTTTTTTTTTATTTCATTCCCCCCCCCCCCCCCCCCCCCCCCCCCCCCCCCCCCTCTGTATTATAATATGAAAAATTTTTGGTACATGTACATTTCAACATTTGGTACTACCTATGTGTATATACACATATCAACACTTCATGCAAGTTGTGTCCATTGTTCACCATTTTGTGATGACAAAGTCTTATTTCCCTATGTTGGCCTTTGTAATTTTCCTATCTGTAGTTTGGACATTTGATATCTTCCCATCAAATGCAGTCAACTACAATAATGCCCCAGGGTGGGACAACTCATAAACTTGTATGAAAACTTAATAATTAGCTATTTTTCGCAGTAGTAGTCTCTTACATTTGGTAGGGTAAAGTAAGAAAAACTTGGTTTTTCACTGATTGACCTTTCACTGATCCTGCAATGCAGCGAATAGTAGAAATTAAACTTACTGTTACTTTTGTACCGTACTGTATCATTAGTCATTACTATAGTAATTACTGTATTATTTATTAATTTAGAAATTTAATATAGTGTTCATAGATTTCAAACTGCAGAATAGTCAATTGATTTAATGCGCTTTTTTAAAATTACAGGGCTAATGTACAGAGCATTAGAAATGTGTTTAGCATTGACTGTGGTTTCCGACTCACAGATGATCAGTAAGTTTGAGTTGCTGTCTACCAGGAGTTAAGGTTAAATTGGAGAGAGAGGTAGAGGTAGAGGTATGTCCAATGATCGATGGTTTATCGATATTGTCGACATCGCAATAATGAACGATGTTCATTCAATATTGAGTTAACATTGTTTTTCATTTATATATTTACAAATCACTGTAATGTTGTACGATATTAAGTTTGCATTTAATAGACATTGTGTTCCACTTATCCTGTTTGCATCGTCAACATTGCAATGCTGGCCGATATCGAAATGACATCGTGTCAATATTGTATTTTTCTTACCTTGCTTACATTGTCAATATCGCAAAGTTGTATGATATCAAATCAACATCGTTCAACATTGTGTACCTTTTTCTCCTGTTTACATGGTCACAACCATCGTGTCAACTTTGCCCTACTTTGTTCAAATTGTTAACATTTCAATGTTTTATGATATCTAATCAACATTGTGTCGACATTGTGTTCCTTTCATTTCCTGTTCACATCGTCAACATTGCAATGTTGTACATTATTGAATCAACATCGTGTACTTTGTTTTCCTGTTTACATTGTTCACATAATAATGATGCAGACGATTTAAACTCGACATTGTGTCAACATTGCGATGTCGACATAGAAGAAATAATAACGATGTAGACGATGTAAACTCGACATCGTGTCAGCATTGTTGACATTGCAATGTCAACATGTTGACAAAAGGCGAACCCTATGTTAACTCGATATCATATCAACATTGTCGACATTGCGATGTTGACAATGTTGATGATGTTGACATAGAAAAAATAATAATGTTATAGTCAATGTAAACTCTACATTGCGTAAACATTATCAACATTGCAATGTCGACAATGTTGATATAGAAAAAAATAATAACAATGTAGATGATGTAAACTTGACATCATGTCAACATTGTCAACCTTGAAATGTCGACGATGTTGACAAAAGGCGAACCCAATTTAACTCTATATTGTATCAACATTATTGACATTGCAATGTCGACAATGTTGACATAGAAAAAATAATAACGATGTAGATAATGTAAACTCAACGTCGTGTCAACATTGTCGTCATTGCAATGTCTACATTGACGATGATGTTGACAAAAGTTGAACCCAATGTTAACTCGATATCGTATCAACATTGTCGACATTTTGATCGATGGACATGAAGAGAGAGAGAGAGAGAGAGAGAGAGAGAGAGAGAGAGAGAGAGAGAGAGAGAGGGGGGGGGGGGGGTCATCATAGGCAACAAACTTATGCACATATATGACACTTGTTAGTATATATTTAAGGAATTATTTTGGCTGTTATTTTGGAGCCAACTAATTGTCAGATTCCCTTATATAGACTTGCCATGAGTTTATGACTCCCCAGGATACTGGTATTAGAGATGCTGAGTCATCCCTCCATCTATCCATTGTTACAATGAACATATAAATATTTTCCTGTACAGTAAACATTTAGTTAGTAACTTACGTATATTTATGTTGGTATTCAGGCCAGGTTCATGATCATCTAAAAACACGTCATCTTCCAGATCTGTATCCATGTTCTAATCAGTGTTACTGACTGCAGTCAGTCTGTTCAGTACAAATTGTCAATTTCTATACCAAATCATGGCTATTTTTATAGCTTTCATATATGCTGTTAATTTATTTACATTTCATATTTTGAGAAATTCCAGGAATATTTTGATACTATACACATATATATATATAGTAACCTTGGAAATAAATGCATTCACAGGAAGTGGTCAGGAAATTCATCTTTGTTCCACTTTAATAAGAATACTAATATCATGTGCAAGAAACAGGAAGCATTCAACATGCACACAGTATATTTGAGGAAAATGTTATCGATGACAATCTTATCATGCTTAAACTAAGGGTAATGAAATGAAGACAAGTACATTGTATATTTTAATGTTCTTGTTTTTTCATAGACTTATTCAAGTCTCCATGTTAATTTTGTATGTTGTGTTTATGCCCCTCCCCACCCACCCTCCACCCACCCCCCGAATTAAGGATGGAGGATTCAGGGTCATATAATTTTTGGTTTCTCTTTGTGGCAAAAGACTTCAACCTTGGTCAGGTCTTTTACACCATAAGAGGTAGATCTTTCATATTTGGTATGTGTATTCCTTGTGGTAAGACCTTTCCATTGACACCCAAATCTTTGACCTGGTGACCTTTACATTGATTGATTGATTAAATATTGTTTAACGTCCCGATCGAGAATCTTTCACTCATATGGAGACGTCACCATTGTCGGTGAAGGGCTGCAAATTTAGGCCTATGCTCGGCGCTTATGGCCTTTGAGCATGGAGGGATCTTTTACGTGCCACACCTGCTATGACATGGGACCTCGGTTTTTGTGGTCTCATCCGAAGGACCACCCCATTTAGTCGCCTCTTATGACAAGCAAGGGGTACTAGGGATCTATTCTAACAACCCGGATTCCCACGGTGTACCTTTACATTGACTTTTGACCTACTTTTAGAAAAATTAAATATTAGCCATATCTTTTGAATCCTAAGAGGTACTGCTTTTATATTTAGCATGTACATTTCATGAGAGAATACCTTTCCAATGATAGATTTGTTCACCTTGTGACATTGACCTAATTTTTGGAAATTTTAAAAAACGAACTTTAACCTTGGTCATATCTTTACAACATAAGAGTTTAGACCTATCATATTTTGTATGTGTATTCCTTTTGGCAAGACCTTTACATTGACACCAAAACTTTGATATATTGACCTTTACAAATCTTACAGTTCCACTTTGTTGTAATCCAGGGGCATCAGTGTTTCATAAATACATCTTGTTTGTTAGTCCCCCACTGACCTTGCTGACGGGGACTGTTAGTCTAACGATGGTCTGTCTATATAATAATGATTGGTTTTTATATAGCGCTTTTCCAGCATATGCTGCTCAAAGCGCTTCACAACACATTATTACCCCAGCAGACCATATAACATTCCAGAGCTTTTTCAGTGCAAGCGCTAGAGCACTAACATTCAAGCAATATCTTTCACTGTCTATAGCCAAGTACCCCTTTTACACTTGGGTGAAGTGAGGAAATTTGTGTAAAGTATCTTTCCTAAGGACACAATGTCGGTCCTGCCACGGCCAGAACTTGAAAACACAACTTTTGGTTGAGAGTCTAACAGCCTAACCACTAGGCCACCGACGCCACATATATGTCTGTCATTCTGATCAGTTTTCTGGACTTTTCTCTGCATTAGATGAATGTATTCAACTGAAATTTTTTTCTATGACTTTGTCTCGAATACTTACAGATCAAGTTCAAGTTGCATTCTACTTGAATACTTTTCACTGAATTATGCCCCTTGATGAATGCTTAAGGTTTTCCAGACTTTCTCTGCATTCAATGAAGATATTCAACTGAAATTTTATATATGGCTTTGTCTTGGATAGTTACAGATCATATTTGAATTTGGTTATGCTTGACCTACTTTTAATTGAATTATGCCCCTTGATGAATTGCAAGAATCAGTTTTCCGGACTTTTCATTGCATTGGATGTAAGATTCAAGTAAAATTTGATATGTGGCTTTGTCTTGGATAGTTACAGAATAAGTTTGAGGTTTGTTATACTTGATCTACTTTTGACTGAATTATACCCCTTGATGAACTGCTAGAATCAGTTTTCCAGACTTTTCTCCACATTGGGATGAAGATATTCAATTGAAATTTGATATGTGGCTTTGTCTTGGATAGTTACAGATCAAATTTAAGTTTCATTTTTCTTGACCTACTTTTGACTGAATTATCCTACTGGTAGGGGAGTTTGTATTGCCTGTAATGTAGTCAGAACACTTGTTTTTAAATTCTGTTCGCTCTTATAGATACTTTGATAAATCAAAACATTTAAGATGGTATGAAAGAGAATACATAACTTGGAATAAGAAAGTAGCAAAGAAACATCATTTGAGATGGCAAGTCTTATGTTTATTCAGGAAAATGATATTGCTTCAACATACAATGATCAAGCTGTATTTAATGTATTTCCTATTTTAATTCATTTTGAATGTTTACTTTCACTGTGTGTTTTCTTCTGCATAATTTCTATTGAAATTTATTGCTTGTCATTCACAACAATGAAGACACAGTTTGTTACAATCTAGTTTGATCTGGTTTTTTAGTGCTCTGTCCATACAAAATGTATATGAATATATGCATTCCATGAACTATTTTTTGATTTAAAAATATACATGCAAATAAACATACAAATGTGTTAAAAGCGGTGTGCAGTGACATATGTAAATCAACTGGCAATTCAATAAAGAAAATAAGTATTCATTTTTTATGATGGTGTATTTTATGGGTTAAGAGTTTGTCCATGGATATTGTTTACCATCATTCAAAATATATGGAAATCATTAACAAATACGCAATCTTAACTTTCCCTTCAGGTAAACAGTTTATCAAGACAAGGTGATTGGAGGGGTACTAAATTATAATACTTAATTACCAGAGGCATATTAACAGGGGAGGGAGAAGTTAACAGAGACCCATCACATTACCATATCTAAAGCAAACTGTACTGAAATGTCTGTTTCAGAGTGATCAGTCACTTCCCAAATCATGTGGAACTGACCAGGAAAGATCTGATGGTCAAGAACATCAAGCGGTACAGGAAGGATTTAGATAAAGAGGGCAGTCCCTTGGCTGAGAAGGATGAGATGGGCCGTTACATTCACTTAGGTATCATAAACAAATGAAAGACATTTTATGACACCCCCTCCCCCCTGTAATTTTCATTTCAGATGGTTCAATAATTGTTGAAAATGTTCATGTACATGTATACAATATTTTCTGCCCCCTCCCCCACTCCTTCAATGATTTTATTTCAGAGGGTTCAGTAATTGTTGAAAATGTTCTTCTTCATGATTTATTTTTCTTCTCAAACCATAGTGTGTATCTGTGTATTTGCTGTGGGAGTATGGATTATAAAGCTGCTTATTTTCATAGTGCAGTGTACTTGAATTTCAGATTTTATACCACAGACATTCATGTTACCTGCAGACTACAATTTGTTTGTGGAGGAGTTCAGGAAAAACCCAAATACCACCTGGATTATGAAACCCTGTGGAAAAGGTTGAGGAGAGAGACAACTGTCATGTTAAGGGAGACAAATAAATAAATAGATTACATATCATATAACAGTTTTTTGGGGGTTTTTTTTGTTTGTTTGTTTGTTTAGTTTTGTTTGTTTGTGTTTTTTTTGGTTTTTTTGAGGGTTTTTTAAAATTCATCAAGTTAAACACATTCTTAGTTTTAAATTGTATATTCATTTTTTTTGTGATTACAACATACTGTAACTAAAAAAAAATTCTGAGTTGTTTATAAGATTTATTTAACTTTGATTTTCACCACTGTTTTTATCCACATCATGTTCCAAAATAGATACTTATTCTAACTCAGTACAAATTTTTCTCACAAATTATTGCAAGATTGATATATTGACTCATGGACAAAAGAGTACAGAGATCATATATGGGTATTGTATCATGATAATACTGCATGGCATGCACCTTAAGAGGTGAGTTTTTACTCACCAATTTAAAAACACTTACTACCAATATTTTGTAAATTTGTTTAATTATTTGTGATCTTGAAATGCTGATAACAAAAGCCAAAATTATATGTAGTATCTAATTTGAAATATGAATTATCTCCCTTCTCAATGCATCAATGAAATTAATGTACATGTAGGTTGTTGGTTTGCTGATGTTACAATCAAATATTTTCATTGTGTAAACAAAACAATGTAGAGGCACTTGTAAAACATGAACACAATTGTGGGTATACTCAATATATGATTAAATGACAACTGATTTAAATCCAAAAATGAGAAGAAAAACACATGCACACATTAGCATCAAAACTTGGTGATATGAAATGTATGTATTTATCATAGTATTGTAACATATTATTTAAAATCCTTTCATTTTTTTCTTTGTGCAAGTAAAATCAAAAGACAACTTTAAAAATGATTAATTTGCTGACTGGGTGACTGCACAGTGCCTGATTTGACGTACACGCTTTACAAGACGTGCATGGTGTCTTGGATACATTGAAAAATATTATTGGATTTCAGAATCTAAACAAATATCATGAAAACTAGAGAATTTAGTAAATACATGTATAGTTATTAGATATTGAGTCTATATGTACAAACAGGGCAAAAGATGTCATAAAAATGCTTAAGAATTTACTCTCAGCAATACAGGTATTAAAACACTCCGAAATTCAACAGTCTCTATCAATAGTGAACAAAGAAAACTTATCAAACAAGAACAAAAATAATGGAAGTTGTGATCAGTGAATGATATGACATGCACATTTTTGTATTTTACTGGGGACATCATTGGAATTTTTCCATGATGTGGGTAATGCTGTATAATTGTAGCATTTTATAGTTTATCAGACAGAGTCATTTTCAAATTCTAAGTCATTATCCTCAAAAAAAAAAAAAAAAAAAAATTACATTACATTTTGTAATGTCATAACATTATGTGCACCTTTCATAACAAATGTGTAAAATTGTCATTAGGTTTTGTTTTTTTTTTTCTTTTTAAAAACAAAAACTCAGATGACACCTAATTTTTTATTTTCTGAGTCATATTAATATAGATCATCTGGACCATTTAGAAGTTAACAAGAGTTGGCTTTAACTATGGGTTCTTGGTCAAAATTATGGAATCCTAATACTTTTTTGAAAGAACAAACTGTGGTACCTTTGGCAATCAAATCAAAACAATACGGGCAAATTTGGTAAAATTTTCAAAAAATGCAGCTAAAGCTAATCATCCATATATTAAGGCGATAAATTTTCAAAGTAGGTTTTCGGAAGAAAATTCTGGACCAGCAAATTATGTTAAAGAAATGTGGTAACTTACTGCACAATGTTGTTATGCCCGAGGTTTATAAAAAAAAATAAAATTGTAGCCTAGTAGAAACTCTCTACAAAAGGGAAATCAATTTGCCAGTATGTTTAATGGATAGGTAAAAAATATCTAAAAATAGCATTTCTTCATAAAAGATATATACGTACATGTATGATGAGTTTTGATGGAATTTGACTGTTATGTTAATATTTTTTTTATTTCTAGCAAGAGGAGTCGGTATATTCCTGGTCAACAAACTATCACAGCTAAAGAAGTGGTCCAGAGACAGCAAGACCAGCAAGTAAGAATTCTGCTTTAAAATTTCACGCATGGTTGATATTTTCATGTCATTGAATAAAAAATGATAGTTTTTAACCCAATACCTTCTTTCAGCTTTACTCCACCAACTTCGAAGGATACATATGTCATCTCTAAATATATTGACAACCCTCTTTTGATTGGTGGAAAGAAATTTGACCTTCGACTTTATGTTCTGGTGACCTCCTTCCGACCTCTGAAGTGCTATCTGTAGGTGTCTCTCTACCTTCTCATTGTGTTATGCTCACATATAACTTTATTATAACATATATTCTAACATATGGTCTATACTTTCAGATTCCGTTTAGGGTTTGCCAGGTTCTGTACAGTGAAATACAATGCCAGTATTAATGAACTGGATAATATGTTTGTACATCTCACCAATGTCTCCATCCAAAAGCAAGGGGTAACTTGGTTTCCTTCAATATATTGCTTGCTTCATGCAGCAAAAAAAAAAAAAAAAAAAAAAATACTGTCTCAGAAACATGAAAATAATTTTGATTTTCATTAGTTAAAAGGTCATGAAAGTTTTCATCTTCACTGAGAAGTGAAATTGGCTAATTTTACCATATCAAAAGTACAAGGAATAAGACGTGCACAATTGTTTGATATCCCACCCATTATGATGATATGAGTTTTCCATATTTTCTATGATCACCTTGGATTGAAATAATGTGGTACATACAATTATATAATGATCACTTCATTCAATAATTTGGTTATTTTTTAAATCAATGTCTTCAACATCAGTTATTTTTTTTATAACAGGATGATTATAATGCAGTGCATGGAGGAAAATGGACAGTGCAGAATCTCAGACTGTTTCTAGAGGGAACAAGAGGGAAAGAGGTATTGTTCTCAGATCATTCATTTTATAACAAAATTTTCAGCATAATTCCACAAGTAACCCATGGAATCTAAATGTGGCTCTTTTCATCATGCTTTGGTTTATTTACTTATCATTTAGAATGGCTATATCTACAATGTACTCAATCTCAACATTGATTACCACAGATCAAGTCCAGCAAATGGACAAAGTAGTTCCTTGCAGAAGTACTATTTTTTAAAAGGAGTGATTCGGTTAGGATTAGGGTTAGGTTTATGGTTAATTTCATTTCTGCTGGAACTACTTTGTGTGGATTTGAGCCATTACTACTTTCTCTGACCACAGTTGACCAGTTTCAGTATCTGTTTGGTTTTTTTCAATCGTAGGTTACAGACAGACTTTTTGATGAAATGCAGTGGCAAATTGTACACTCTTTAAAAGCAGTGGCTGTGAGTATACATACATGTATTATTATGCTCAATTTAATTATAAAAACTAAGGTTAAAGGTTACAATTAGAGTTGACATGATAAAGTTGCCCAAGTTCATAGATTAGAAAGTATTCTTGCTGTCAGTCATTAAACATCAAACATTTCTTGATCTTTGCATTATTAGTGATACTTTGTTCACTTAAGAAATAAATTTCATGAGGGCATGAACTTCTCGTCTTTATGTCAACTTACTTCATGAAGTGTCTTAGTGCTTCATGAAAAGTATATCGAGTAAAGCATCGCATTTCATGCCCTCATGCATTTTTAAAGTAATGAAATTAATTTTTTTATTTTTAAATTCTACTTTCATGTCTGTCAGAATACTAGCCATTAAAATAAATGGACTATATTTATCAAGATTTATACACACATTGCTCATATCTGCATCACTGTACATGTAATTCATGAGGAAATGGCTATCATTACAATTTATAGAGATATTGAAGGCAAAAACATTGGAAATATAAATGTATACAATAACATCCTAGTAGAGTACATGTCAGTGTATAAGCAGCCCTGAGAAGGAAGAGGGGAGGGCACCTGAGGAAGTGTAACCAGAAAATGTTTTATGTTGAAATAACATGACACATGTACCCTTAAACAAACAAGTGTACACAGTGCTGAACCTTGCTGTACGCTTGGAATTGGTATCATTAGATCTTTGTGGACTATTTTCAGGGATGCATATCCAATGACAGACATTGCTTTGAATGTTATGGGTAAGTATTCCACAAATTCTTAAGCTTGAATGTATCTTGTTTTGGAGAATTTCTGTTCTCTATATGCAGGGGTAACAAATAGCACTGCCCATTGCCCGGGGCAACCATATTTTAGTGTCAGGCAGGTAAACTTACAAGAAGAAACTGTCTGTGGGCAATTAAATTTTTAAAGTAAAATAAAAATATATGATATTAATATCAAATCTAAATGCATTAACAACATCAATCGCCGATATACCGAAAGTATATCAGCATTCTTCCAGCGACTTAAAATGCATAGACCCCTCTAGTGAGAAATGACAGGTCACTAAAATGCTTGATTGTATGGAGAATAAATTGATTTAATAAAATACAACAAGATAAACTATTTGAGGTAGTTTTATTTATGTATTTCTTAATTTAAGATGGGACAAGTAAATTTTGTGGTAGGGCAAGTGAATTTGGCATTTCTACCTGTCCTTGGGCAAGTACTTCAAAAATCTATATGTTTACCTCTGTTATGTACATTGTATTGTATGATTAATTTTTCCCCTGTAAATGAAACATAGTTCAGGTGTAATATCTTTAGATTTCTGATTCAGTTCAGGTGTAATATCTTTGGATTTCTGATCCAGTTCAGGTGTAATATCTTTGGATTTCTGATCCAAATGTGGTTGAATTGAAGCGTTCTCCCCAATCTTATAAAGATATAGCAGTTACAGGGATCATTGGGAGATTGGCATGTATGATACAAATGAGTTATCATGGCCATAATAAAATGGAGCAGGAAATCCACTGGAATATTATTGAATGCTCAGATCATTGAAATCTAACGGATAGGATGAATATAATTTTCGATTCTATAAACATGGATTATGCATGTACTTGATTACTCAAATCTCTGTTTTTACAATCCAAATGACTATTGATAATTCTGTGTACATCTGTATGAAGTCAGATGTGAATATAAGAAAGAACTTGGTATACAAGAGCAGCTTCTCAGTTATTGAAATAAATATTATTTACTTTTGCAGAACAGGTGACTATTAAGTGTTTGTACAGTGTCAGAAAATAAACGTACATTTCTTTGTGTCATAAGATGAATTATTACATGTTTGATATTTTAATATAATTTCAGATATGATATAATCATAGATGATAATTTAAAGCCTTGGTTGATTGAGGTATGTACAGTTATTTTTAGTCTTATCACATAACCTAATTATAAGCTCAATTCAGATTCACAGTGGAACACATACAGTGATTGTTATTGTACATTGTATGTATCTAAATTCTGTGAATGGAAATTTTGCTACATTAATAAGTTTTGTTTGATTGACAGGTGAATGCCTCTCCCTCCCTGACAAGCACCACCTCCAGTGACAGAATTATGAAGTATAAACTCATCAATGATGTCATAAATATTGTCATCCCTCCAGGACAGGTTCCAGAGTATGTCATTGCAACACCTACTAATATATTATAAGACTATTTATAAACAATTATAGCTGATCTTATGTTGATGGTTTTTTTCTCTTAGTGCTGATTTACCATAGGATAGATCAAGGCTCCACTGGCAGTCTTTGAGCTGAAGTCTGGATTTTCATATTCAGTTTTTAAATTAGTTTGATCAAATTTCTGTCTGTTTATCAACTGTCTGGCAACATCTTAAATTCTCTTACTACACCAATATCAATCAAACTTGGCACAAAGCATTAATCTAAAGAACGAAAAGATGCACTGAGCAGTAAGGAGTGGATCAGTAATGAAAGCTGATCTCAGATTGCTTGGAATATAAAATTCAGTTTTGTGTAATAAATGAAAAGCTGCATTTTCACCCATCCATTCCAAAGTAATGAGCCCACTTCAGTGATGACATTGTTTCATTGTCAGCAGTTTCAAAACTCAAAAATCATATCACATTACTTAATCCACTCATATTTTATATGCGAGATAACTTGTATCTGTAAGAGGGGCCGACTAGTCGACGAATACCACTATCTTATAGAGTGTCAGTTTTTTGCTGAATGTAGGAAGAAATATTTGCATATGTAACAGGAAGGGAGAAAATGTGACAGACTAGACCAGGATTTGAACCCAAACCCCCAGAATCTCTAGTCAGGTGCTCAACCAATTAGCTATTTGGCCATCAACAGTCAAACCCATCTGACTGCCATAGTCCTCCCTCCTTAAATATATTCACATCTTGAAGACATCAACTCAGAATCTTATTCCCTGGCAGGCATTATCACCTATCAGTTCTACGGCACTGAAGGTAACAGGGAGAAAATCAACAGACCAAACTGGGATTTGAACCTGTTCCCCCAGAATCTCAGGTTTTTGAACAATTGAGCTATCTAGCCACTGGAAATTGAACCCGTCTGACCGTCACACATACAAGTTTTGTGACAAACCTGCTTTTTCATATTATTGTCAATTGCTGACTCCATGAATGGACTAAATTGTGTAATTTTATATATAAAACATACGAACATGTTTGTCCTCCATAATTAACTTGCATTTCTCTGATGTATATTTGTTACTAAGGATACTGTTTGTTTGTACATTTATGTACATTATGCATGTCATGTACCATTTTGTGCACTTCAAAAATTAGCAAATTGTTCACAAATTTATGTACCAAATACATCTACAGAATACATGCAACTCAACATCAAATATTCAAGAGTAAATACATGGTAAATCATTATGGTTAAATGATAAGTACTGAATGATTATTGAATACAAGTATATAACGTTGTACTATGAAGAAAAGTCTATTGAAGTTCAGATTCTATGATGAATTATGGTAAAAGTAAGGAAGTCCAAAAAAGGTGTATATTGAGTCATATTTCTATTTTTTAGTGTGAGATGGAACAAAATACCAGCAAAAGAGCACCTTGGAAATTTTGATGTTCTGTAAGTGACATATAATTTAGAGTGATTGTAAAATTTGTAAAATGTGAATGTAGATAATCTATGACTATAATAATGAATACATTTTAAATCTCCCACAAACTCCCTTTAGTACTATTCAAAACTTTTCTTTTACCCCAAACAACCATTTAATATATGAATATAATGCAGTAAATTAGATTTTTCTGTATCTCTGTTATTTCAAGTTTTACATGTGGAAAATAAATCCGTATAGTACCAGGTATTAAAATGCGATATTTATTCTGTATAGCTATCAGTGAAGCAAAATCATTCACTGTTCAGCTAACACACATTATCTCCAGGACATCTAAGTAACTGTTACAGAATATCATTGAAGCATGCTACATTGTATACAGAGAAGTCATTATGGATATTTTTTTTAAATTTACTATAAACGTATTCTTAGGTTCCCAGAAATTTGTAACATTTTCATTTAAAGATTGATTTCTGTAGTATTGTCATTTATTTTGGGAGTGTATTTTTAATTTCATTATTGAAGGGGAATTATGAAAATAATAAGAAAAACAGGGGTCTAAGTGCTTATTATTGAGCTACATATTAAACTTGTCATGACCTTTTTGCACACACTTAAAATCCACTTTTTGATTTATTCGCACAAACTGGTCCTGTTTGTAGGTGTCTACACTATGTATTAAAGTCAATCATTACATTAGATTAAAACATATAGAAACTCGTGTCTTCTAACAGTATAAGGAAATTTGATGATAGTAGATTTGAAATAAATTATGACCTTCCTGCATTTAAAATATGCAAAAAATTCTGAATCATCATATACAGAATAAAGTTTAAAAGAACATACTAGTATTGTCAGTTTTCAAAATTGCACAAATTTGCCTCAAAATTTAGGATGGAAAAATTTTGATACAAAATTTCAGGTTAATTAGAATAGACATTTTCAAACCTTCTCTGAACCAGTGATAGAAGTGCTGAACCAGTGCCTACACAGTTATAATGGCACCCTGTATAGCTGTGCTCAAAAGCTGAGGAGCCAACTTCCTTAACTGCATGCATGTTTTTGTGTTTTATATGGACAGTTTACCTCTTTCTTTTAATGTTACAGGTATGATGAAGAACTGGCACAGCAGGATCTAATAGGAGGGGATCCAAGAAAATTAGGTCCTGGAACATTTAGAGGAAAGAGGGAAGTGGGCCGGCCCTCACCAGCTACATGGAAATGAGCCACAAGATCAGACATTTGAATCAAGATTTTGTTTCTCAGTAATTTGCTGTGATGAACCATTTTTGGTTCAACTGGATTCATCTCCTTTTATGGTACTGAACTCAATGGAAATAGATCTGCATGATTATGTACTAACTTCTGTGTAGAATGAGGAAGTTTATAAGGCTCTTTTTTTTCTTCTTTTTTTTTTGTGTTTCAATTTTTACATTTTAACACACACACCAGAGAGAGAGAGAGAGAGAGAGAGAGAGAGAGAGAGAAAGAGATGGTTACATAAATAAGTTTGTCCAACCTTCCCAGGCCTCATCAAATGATTCCTTTCTTCTATTTTTATAGTTATTTGTGAATATCATACACAGATTTTATGGAGGATACCAACCCATTCAATAAAATACTTCTACTTGTACATTTCATACTATAAATAAAGTATTTAGTTTGTAAAGACATCAGTTTTCAAACTTCCTGTTTCACACAAGATCCAAGTATAAAATCTCTTTAAGAGTATGCAACATAGATATGGGTCTTATTAAAACAAAAATTATCAGTCATATAATAAGCCTTGTACTACTTCAGATTCCCATAGAATGTGCTCAATAGTTTCAGTTTCATTTTTACAAAAGTACATAAGTCTATATCCTTAATTTTGATTTTATGTAAAAGAGAGTGTGTTGATATGATTTTGTGGTTTATTCGAAATTGAAACCATTGAAGTTTCGTATTCTTGGTAAGCTTAAATTGGAGGGAAAAAATATTCTCCCACTCTTCGCCATTTAGACTAAACATTTGATCCCATCTAGTTTTTCGTAAGGGCACTTCTCGATTATTTTTTAATATTTCATATAGATTTTTTAAGGATCTTAATTAATGGTTAACTCTTGCAATCTGTGATACTGTTTTCTGTATCCACCCAATTCATATACTGATGTATGCATATTGTGATATTTGATACAAAAAAGTGTTTAGTATAACTATAAAGTTTACAGAAATCTTGCAATAAATTAACTAAAATTGTGGATTGTGTTTGGTTTGTCGCTGGTTGCTCTGACTATCATCTACCTGTATAAGGCAAAGAATTCTAGAAAGTGACTGAAATTCCACGTCTTTCAAATGCTGTAATATTAATATCTTTATGAAATAAAAAGTGTTTTGTGACATTTACGAGATTTTTAAAGTAATTATAATTTGTCATTTTGAGGTTAAAAGTGTTTAAAATGGAGACAAATCACAAACTGCATCAATTAAATTTTGGAAATTATATCAAAGAGCATGTGACATCTCCAATTTTCAAATGCATCAATGGGGCAAATACCCTAGTGCATGGTCTTAATGATTAAACAATGTGAAACTGCATTTCACCCATTCTCAATAAAGGTGTGCAGTTGAGGGTTTACTTTTGTAAAAATATTTTTGAATTCATTGGTTGGTATTATTGATTTTCAATAATGAATATTTAAGGATTTTAATTTTATAAATTTCCTTGGGTAAACCATTGTCATTTTTTAATTATGCTACAGCGAAAAAAGACCTTTTCATTTGCAGAAAATGATATAAAAATGTATGTTACAATCAAAAGACAAAAGAAAAATGAAGTCAACATACATTAAAATATATTTATCATCTTACTTGCTTATATATATTTTCGTAATCTTATATACATATATATATATATATATATATATATATATATATATGTTGCTTTTTAAAAAGAAAGAAATTTTGATATGGAAACTTTTTTTTCCATGGGGTGATTAAAGAATTGACAATTTCTTATGTTTTAGTGTAAACGAATTCAACATAAAAGCCTTTTACAATCAAAAGCTAGTGTTTTACAATCAAAAGCTAGTGTTTTACAATCAAAAGCTAGTGTATAATCATTTGGAAGTGTGAGCTCTAAACACAACTTTTTTGGGAAAGAATAAAAACCACACAAAATGTTTACATTTTCCCCAGTAATTATATTGACACTCTTACAAGAAACATTAAACTGGAAATTATATAAAAGTAATGTATATTTTAAAATTAAGTCTTGTTACAAAGCTTTAAAAATCTGATGAGATTGCATTGTAAACATAAGAAGAATATGCAATTTGAAGTATCTGACATTTTTTAAATGAAATTGTAAACCAATAAACAAAAACAAACTCATTTCAAATTGGTAACACACATTTTGCTAATTGAAGATCTAAAGTTTATATGGATTATCACAACTACATGTATTCAACAGTTCTGAACATAAAGAGACTGATATACCCAAAAAATGAAAACATTTTTAAGGAAACGTACAACAGAAAAAGTGAAGATAACGAACAGTGATCAATCTCATAACTTCTATAAGGAATACAAACTTAAGAGTTGGGCAAACATGAACCTCTGGACATGTGCATCAGACGTAGTATCAGGTGCTTAAGAGTAAGCACCCCGTCGACCGGTCATACCCACCGCAAGTCCTATATTTTGATCAGGTAAATGGAGCAATCCGTAGTCAAAATCAGTGTGTAGTTAGTTCTTAATTGCACCCCCAGGACTCTCACCTTCTATTGGGACAAAAGTCTTGGCATTCCTTTAGATTTTCCTTTTACACATTAGCTCAGTTAAGTTTCAAAAGACTCTAAGTTTCATTAAGAGATTTGTTGGCTTGATTAAGGAGAAGCAACTCAACCAAACATAATATTTCATTTTTCTTGTTCTCTTCTTCTGGAGATAATGTTCTCTTTTTTTCTCTCTCTGGAGGTTTTTTGCATTTCTGCTCTACTCGGTGACATTGTTCTAGAAATTATTTCAATAATTTAAAATGAGTAGAATGACAATTTTATTTACAATATATGCATTACTCATTGATGAAATGTATGACACCAATAGGAAAATGTAATATTCAATGGTTAAGAGTCATTTAGAAACGGTTTTACCGATTCTATTCACTTTGTTTTTGTTTAAACATATATAACATATAACAATAATGTTTATGAGCACCTTAAATCATCTGTTTGATACTGATTGACAACTCTGCAGTTCTCTTTATTCAGACAGCTATTTAAACTCATGTTTAGATAATTCAATTTACTCATTATTCTTTACTTTCTTGTGTTTAATCATCTTCATTGATTTAAATTACCATATTTTGGCAAACCAATAAAGTTGCTCATAAAATATATATGAAAGAAATCATACAATAATATGCAATACAGTTCTTGCTACACAACTTCAAAGTGTGTTCTATATGAACAAGATCACTTGCCCTTTCTTCAAGTATACAAATAATTTACTTCTGTTCAATTCTATTCCAAAACAACACAAATTCTATAATGGCTGCAATGGAAAATGATATGAAAGCTAATTCATGCTAAATAGCTGTTTTTCAAAGATGGCTTATAACATACGTTTCAGTAACACACATTTTATTTAATTGAATTTTATAGTCAAATGAGTTGCAAAATCTATCAATGAGAGTTGCAACCATCTCTCTGTTCTGGACATTATCAAATAATAGCAAAATGGTCAAAATTTATTCAAGACCTGTGTACGATTGATTGATTGATTGATTAAATATTGTTTAACGTCCTGCTCGAGAATCTTTCACTCATATGGAGACGTCACCATTGCCGGTGAAGGGCTGTAAATTTAGACCTATGCTCGGCACTTATGGCCTTTGAGCAGGGAGGGATCTTGTATGTGCCACATCTGCTGTGACACAGGACCTTGGTTTTTGTGGTCTCATCTGAAGGACCGCCCCATTTAGTCGCCTCTTACAACAAGCAAGGGGTCACTGAGGATCTATTCTAATCACCTGGATCCCCATGGGGTACGAAAATTTTGCCATTTAGTACATTACATTCTTATCAATATGATTCTGGCTTTTATACTTTTCTCGATATAAAAATTGTAATAGTAAATAGTAAATGTGAATACATTGTAATTACTTTCTTGCTATTCCTTCTGTGTTAAACAAATACAGATTTTGCTTCTATATGGTTTAGAACTGTTACAATGCTCATTGCTATTTGTAAAGAAACTCATAAAACTAATAATTGCAACAAGGTATGTTATTTAATTCTTTTATGAAAAGTAAATCATATTTACTTCTTGGTTGCTTTTTATGATAAAACAGTAGTTTCGCTGACATAATAGCAATAAAAGTGTGTTATGCATAAAATGCAGAAAAAACTGAATACCTATCTGTTACATACTAAGGATTGATTATAGATGAAAGAGACTTTGTTATTGGGGAAAAAGAGAAGCAAGTATAATGTAGTTTTTCTCTAAAGTCCTAAATAAAAATACATGAAATGAAATATACAAAGAAATAAAAAATCCGGAGTCCATAAACAGTTGTGACCACAATTACACACCTTTATTGAGAATGGGTGATTTTCTGTTCACCCAAATTTTGTGAAAAAATGAGTTTTGTTGTACCTGGCTCTTTTGTGTGTTTGCTAAATTTTTTTAATCTTGTGAGGTCTTGCATTCATATAACAATTTTCATCAGACTTTTTTCCTGATAACATAATTATTTCTCTAATCACAAATTTGGCTGTCGTTTAATTCATGGTAGGGCAATGTATCAACATAGATGGGGATTAGATCGTCATTTGTTGATACATTTGCCCTATCATGAATTAAACTGTCGCAAAATTTTGGTAAACATAAATGCAGTTTCACATTGTTTAATCATTAAGACCATGCACTAGGATATTGGGCCCATTGATGCATTTAAAAATTGGAAATGTCACATGCTTTTTGATGTCATTTCCAAAATTTACTTGATGCAGTTTGTGATTTGTCTCCATTTTAAATACTTTTACCCTCAAAATGACATGTAATCTGCAAACAGATTATTTTTATCATTATACGTAGGCTATTATATCAACATAGATGGGGCATTATGACAGAATGGGCTATTATATCGACATAGACAAAGCATTGCATCAGCACATTATTTAAGAAATAAATTTCATTTCTGAATGAAAGTAGATTGTAAATATAAGAAATAAATTTCATTTTCGAATGAAAGTAGATTGTAAATATTGAAAATAAATTTCATTTTCGAATGAAAATAGATTGTAAATATATAAGAAATAAATTTCATTTTTGAATGAAAATAGGGTTGTAAATATAAGAAATAAATTGTACTTTTAAAAATACATGTGGGAATGAACTGCTACACTTCATGCTGGCATATTTCATTAACTGATTTATGAAAAGTATATCAGTGTGAAGTGCTGCAGTACATACCCTCGTGTATTTTCAATAAACGGTACAACATACGCCTGTGGGACAGTGAAATTCAACCTGTAAGCGCATTATGCACTCAGAATTGATATCGCACACATTCTGCATGAAAAAGCCTTAAAGCAGATCATGGTGCACCAATCTATCTGACATTTCACAGTGCACCGATCAAGTTGAAATATGATAAGATTATGTATTTCTCTGAGATGGAGGATGTGACAAAATTTCTGGGCAGTACCTGTATCCTTAATGAAAATAAGCCCTGGAAAACATTGACCTACTTTTACCCCTAAAGTAGGTCATGTTGCACCAATCCAGCTGAAATGCAAACTCACTTTTATGCTTCTTGAGGAAGAAACTATGGCCAAATTTCAACACTGTACATGCATCTGTTACAGAAAAAAGTCCTGAAAACATGACTTTGGACTGAGACATGGACAGACCAATCCAGCTAAAATGCAAACTGAACTGTATTCCTCTGAAAGGAAATTTGTGACTAAATATCTGTATTTGTAATGAAAATAAAAAACAGCTTTGACCTACTATTAGCCATAAAGTAGGTCATGGTGCACTAATCCAACTGAAAATCAAACTCTTGCACTTCTTAAGGGAGAAATGTGAGCAAATTTATATGCTGCACATGCATCTGTTACAGAAAAAAGTCCAGAAAACATAACATTGGGCAGACAGATAGATGAATCTATAGACAGTGCCATAACATAATACATCCCGTCTGACGATGGGTGAATAATAAATGAAATTGATCAATTAAACTTTCGTTTCTATTAGAATTCCTAGCCGTTTAAAAGACATACTATATTCATTGAGATTCATATGTGCATTGTTCACAACTGCAATGAATTCATAGGAATTACAATTTGTAATGATATCACAGGGATATTTAAAATATAAAGATATCTGCATCAGCTGCTCACTGCTGGATCCATAAGAAATGTAGTGGAATTAATGGTCCTCTTCAACCTGATCCAAGATACAACAAGGGTCTGTGCTGTCAATGACCCAGTTGTGTTTTCTTGGTTACTGATGAGCTGCATTGTCTTCTCTTTTCTTCTTGTCCAAGGGTTTTCATCAAACACCAAGAAGGGGAAGGATATAATATACGGTATAAAATGGTCACCGTTAATAGCAAACACACTTATAATGCATCAAATTCATTCTTCCAGTGAGTAATATTTCACTCCCTGTTGTTTTACAACATTATGTTCTTACTAAATATAATGAATTATGTTTATAACAAATCAAAATTGTTTGTCCTTAGCACCTTGCTACAAGTTCGTCTAATTGTACATGAAATTTGCCTTTCTCTTGGTCATATTATAATGAAATACAATATCATAATTTTTGCATTTATTTATAAAAATGATGATGCATACATTATTCCCAATAAATATAAATACTAAAACTGTAAAACAAAATCATAACATATTAATATATATATATATATATATTACACTTGGGGACATGCTAATGCAAAATTTGTCTTCAAAAACAAAGTTTTTCAAACTTAACTGTTGAATAATTTTTTATTTAGTATGGCTTGTACATGAAATAATGCAACACAAAAATATAATACAACATGATGTTTTTGTGACACACAAATGGCCCCAATAATGGCAAATTCCAATGATGGCTAAGCCAATGTTAAACTTTTTAAATTAAAAAGTCAAATGCCAAGGTCATGATGACAAGGTCTAAAAATTTTGGTACCACTGGAAAGTTCTTGTCACAAGGAATACTCATGTGAAATATGAAAGCCCTTGTATGTACCATTTAAAAGTTATTGCCAAGGTTAAAGTTTTTAAAAAGTATGTCTAGCATCAAGGTCAAGGTTAAAAGGTCAAAAATTCTGGTACCAACGGAAAGGTCTTGTCATCAGGAATGCTCATGTGAAATCCCTAGTTCTTACCATTTAAAAGTTATTGCCAAGGTTAAAGTTTTTAAAAAGTAGGTTGAACATCAAGGTTTAGGTCACAAGATCCAAAACTTTTTTGTACTAATGAAAAGGTCTTGTCACAAGGAATGCTCACATGAAATATTAAAGCCTTAATACTTACCAATCAAAAGTTATTGTCAAAGTTAAAGTTTTCAAAAAGTAGGTCAATCACCAAGGTCAAGGTCACAAGGTCAAAACTTTTGGTACCAACAGAAAGGTCTTGTCAAAAGGAATATTCATGTGAAATGTCAGAGAGCTAGCATTTACTGTTCAGAAGTTATTAGGAAGTCTGAAGTTTAAGACAGGATGACAGACAGGGCAAAAACAACATGCCGCTGATCTTTGATCTCGGAGGGCATAAAAGGTAAACTATGCAGAATAATATTCATTCCATTAAGACTGCAGATCAAACAAAATTTCACTTACTTTGAATTTATTTGCCACATCTTTTTCAAAGCCACAGAAGGTTTGGTTGTTTCCATATCTTTTAGATACATGTTGTAATTTCAAAAATATTTCGAAAAGAGTCATGTTTCTAAGTTCAACATCAAATCACCTTGACCCCAATCCCCAGTTGAACTATTTGTATGCAAAACAGAGTCTATTTTCCAGAATACAAGATTTCTCAGTGAGCAGTTATATAATTGTTGAAAAGCAATTCTTTTATAGCTGTGACATTTTTTTAATGTCTCGAGATAAAATTTCCTTCCCTGTTACTGATTTAATATCTACATGTAATAAAACTAATTCACCGCAATACATGAGATCCTCTAATATCATTGAATTGGCTTTCAATTCAATCATAATTGTTGTACAGTTCTATGAGGAAAAATAGCAGCAGAACATTTGCTGCATTTCCATGCAGGGATACACTTTAAAACCATCCCTAATAATACACTATAACGTTACTGCAAGTCTCTCAAAGAAAAGGACATGCATTTCTCAAAGACTGGGCAAATAATTGTTACAGCACCAAATGTTTAAATGTCTTACCTTAAAGCTGAATTAATTTCTTGTGAAAGAAAAGCACAGAAAAAAATACACTATCCATATACCTGTACTTCAGAATCTTCTAAAAATATATACTAGTATACGAGGCATAAGTCTCATCTTAAATCATGGCCTGTGATGTGATAGTGTGTAAAAAGTTACAAATTCAGTTCAATTCTTATTTCACATACAGATAGTCTGCAAGTACATTTGTAAAGCATTAAAAAATAAAAATACATGTACCCATCACAGTTAAGACAGTAACATATACAGCAAATGCTCTACAAACCTGAAATTGTTCATACTGAATAAAAAATATACATTTTACTTTCAGATCCATTTATTTTCTACTAAAATGATTTATGAAAGCCCTACTGAAATCAAATATCAAAGAAATATTTGTTATATTAAATGCAAAAAATACTGCATGTGAAATGAAAAATTAAAAATATGTCTGTATACAAGCATAATATTAAGGTTTTATTAAGGACTTTTTGACTAGTTGAATTTTGAAAAATTACTGCATCTCCCATAGCTTTACCTTCCATAAATGCATATTACCTTCATGGTTTATTCAATATATGAACTTTTGAATGCATACAATGGCCCATTATTTTCTCAAGTATCTAAATATAATAATTAGTATTTTAGGAAGGTATTTTAAATTGAAAACCGAATTTAAGGTGCAGTGTAGTTAATGCTTTGAAATAATTTGTTGACTGCGAGATCATACATCTTAGAACAAATCTTAAGTTGTTTGCAAGAACTTGATTTGCATGTAATTTTGCACAATAAAAATAAAAAAAAAATAAATAAATACAATTTGCACTTGAGATTTACTTTATTGCAAAGAATCCTATACATACAGTACAATGGAGCTGCTTCAGAGACTTGCTCTCGAATCATTTGTTTCACAAAAAAAAAAAATGCAGAATAAGTACTATGTGAAAATACTGTACCTCAGAAATTACACTAGTACAAGAATTGTATTGCACTAAATGGTTACAACAAATCTTGAACTTGAATTTCACAGTTTATCATTCTGATCTGGAAACAAAATGCTGATATATTGAATCCAAATTAGGTACATCAGAGGATAATGACATTTGATGAAAATGAGAAGCTCACATAATATATGACCCCCCCCCCCCCCCCTAAAAAAAAAGAAAAGAAAAATCCTAGAGAAAAAAAAAGAAAGAAAGAAAGATATATATATTAAAAAAAAAAAAACACACTCAGAAAGAAAAAAAACCCAAAAAAACAAAAAAACACAATAATAATAATAATATTTTTTTATATGAATCTTAACTTATATTACATGATCATATTCATGTCTCTTATCAGGAATACCTGTAGGCAGTTTTGATTTAGATTTAGCACTACACAATATGATTATACATGTATAATGATGAAACATGGGTATACGTACACCGTACATGTATTTGGTAACAGAAAAAAAAATTCTAACACAACACCATGTTTAGATGCACCTGTCATTTAGTCACAACACTTGGATCCACATCATGCCACAGTATTGAAAAATAGATCCCTGCCTTCTGGATCAGTCTGTATCTTCATCTTTCAGTTTGATGTTTTCTGCCAACTGTAGAATGTGTTCTACAGGGACTGGTTTTCCATCCTCTCCAACATGACATGGTTGAATGATCCCTTGTCTGAATGAGGAGTAGGAAAATTTACAATTACACTAGGTGTATGTGTTGTACATAGATACACATGTAGTACACATGTATTACAATATGTACATGATTGAAACAGGAGGAACTGCTTTAGTGAACTAACAAGAGGCTCACAGGCCTCAATGGTAACCTGAGTATCATAGCCCATACAGAGAGTCTCATATTTGCATGTAAATATGGAGTCTTTTGTGCACATGTTGTGCACATGTTTATGACCTTTCAAAATACATACAATGTCTATTCAATTACTGTAGAAGGAAAATGGAAGTTTGAAGCATACAAATCATCTTAACATTCCCAATTTTTTTAAATACATTTTTATTATATGGAAATATTGCCCCTGCCCAAGGGCCTGAGCCCTTGACCTAAGAGCAATCAATTTCACAATATAGGTAGGGAGCTTCATGGACATCATATTCATGCATTTAGCTTTTCTCAAACAAATGTTGAAGTAGAGAAGATGATTTCTAAGATACTACATTTTCACTACATGGCCATATTGGCCCCACTCTAGGGCCTGAACCCCTGACCCAGAAGCCATGAATTTAACAACTGAAGTAGAGAGCTTCATGAACATCATTATTATGCATTTTATTTTACTCAAATACATGTATAATGGACAAAATAAGTTAGGGATCATGGACTATTTCATTAAATAAAATTAAACCTTTGTACATACATGGCATGTGTGTTGATGGTTTTACCATAGGGTGGTGATATGCGTCTAGTGCGGAAGGGATTGAATGTCTATAGATCTCTGATGCCGTTGGCTAGCCTACTTGTAGGTGAAAGGGACAGTAGCGAAAGCAGAAATCTTTCCTCGCTAGTAAATAGCCTCTACACTACCAAGACTCCTTTAAATGCCTCCCAGTTGGCAACACACGGTAACCTGGGTCTAATATTCAGGGCTAATTTGAAGGGGATCTCGGAGCAGCAAAGCTGCAAGAGATGCAATGTGTAGGCCCATCGGCGTGAAGACATGCCCTAGCACTCATCAACCTTGCCCCAAACTATGGGTCAAATAGTATCACTGCCTTGTGATTGGATTATTGAATCAAAGGCTATGGAAGTAAATCCAGAAAGAAAATCTGGGTAGATGGAACTCGTTAGCTCAGCAATCGTCTAAGGGATGGAAAACCACTACAGAAAAACCTGACCCTTCACGTAGAAGGTTATGCTTAGGGATAACAACCCTAACATGTAAAAAGGACTTGTTAGAGAAACAGCAACAAGGAACAATACCACAACTGCAGTGAATGGGCATCTCCAAGGCACAAATCATAGTGCAAGCATGAATGTAGATACTGGCAGGACATGGAAGACGCTCAACACCGCAAAAACCAGGATTCATATTGGTGCCTGGAATGTAAGGACAATGTATGCTATAGGGAAACTAGCTCAAGTAACATCAGAAATGAAAAGGTACAATATCGATATTCTGGGTATCAGCAAAAGCAGATGGATTAGACTTGGTAGAATTACAACAATTGCAGGCAAAACTATACTTTACTCTGGTCGAGAGGATGACAACCATCAAGAAGGAGTAGCAGTAATATTAAAAAAAAGGGCTAGAGAAAACTCCAATGGAATGGAAACCTGTCAACAGCAAATTGATAAGGGTGAGGATAAGAAGTCAACAAATCAACATCAGCCTTTTTCAATGCTATGCCCCCACAAATGACGCAAATGAGGAATTGAAAGATGCCTTTTATGACCAACTACAAAAAGAAAATGACAAAACTCCAAATCACAATATCAAAATCATTATGGGTGATCTCAACGCAAAAGTCGGTTCTGATAATACAGGATATGAAAGAACGATGGGACGACAAGGATGTAAGACAATGAATGAGAATGGTGAAAGATTTGTGGAATTCTGCACTACAAACAACTTAGTGATAAGAGGCATACTATTCACTCATCGAGATGTACACAAATTAACTTGGTATTCACCAAATTTAAGAGACAAGACCCAAATTGACCCCTTTATTATTAACAACACATGGAGAAGATCACTATTAGATGTCAAAGTAAAAAGAGGAGCTGATGTAGGAGGTGATCATCAGTTGGTAAAAGCTGTTATAAAATTGAAGCTAAGATCTACAGGAAGAAAAATGACACTATAGAAACAGTTTGACATTCAGAAGTTAAAAGACATCAAAGTCAAGAAGGATTTTACTGTTAAACTTCAGAACAGGTTCCAACTTCTACAGAATCTAGAAGAAGAGACAATAGATGACAAATGGACAAATATATCAGAGATTATGAAAAAAACTGCCGAGGAATATATAGGTTATAAAAAGAGAATAAAGAAGAAGGAATGGATAACATCTGAGACTTTGGATAAGATAGAACTAATAAGAAAAGCCAAAAAGAAAGTTATTGATGCTCATTCCATCCGATTAAAAGAAAAATTGCAGAGAGAATACAGTGATATTCACAAAGAAGTAAAGAAACTTGTCCGCAAAGATAAAAGAAGGTACACTGACAACCTGGCGGAAAAAGCAGTAGAGGTTGGAAACAACATGGAACAAGGCACACTCTACAAGATTACAAATGAGATCTGTAAAATGAATAAAGCACTAACAAACATCCCTGTAAAAGATAAGCAGGGAAACTTATTAACATCAGAAACCGATCAAGAGAAACGCTGGATAGAACATTTTAACAAGGTTCTAAATAGACCATCTCCACCCGAAGAACCAAACATTGCTGAACCTGAACAAGACATGGAAATCAGTACTGAACCACCAGAAGTACCTGAAATTATATCTGCAATTAAAATCTAAAGAATGGGAAAGCTCCAGGGTGTGACAATCTGAATGCAAAGCTTTTTTAAAACAGGTGCTAACATCACAGCAAATATACTCTATCCATTATTCAAGGATATATGGAATGAATGTACCATACCTAAAGTTTGGAATAAAGGCACCATCATTAAAATACTGAAGAAAGAAGCATTAAGTGATTGGAATAACTGGCGAGGAATAACATTGCTGTCCATACCAAGTAAAATCATGGCAAAAATCAATATCAAGAGAATATCAGAGGCCATCGACTCCCATCTTCGGAAAGAACAAGCAGGATCCCGCAAGGGAAAAGGTTGTACAGACCAGATTTTTACACTACGTAACATCATTGAACAGTGTACAGAGTGGCAAAAACAACTCCACATCAACTTTATAGATTTCGAAAAAGCTTTTGATAGCTTACATAGGGAGAGTCTATGGAGAATACTAAGGTCTTATGGTATACCTCAACACCTGATAAACCTTCTTAAGGCATTCTACAACAACTTTGAATGCACTGTTGGAGAATCAGAAACATCATTTCTAAGAGTAAGGCAAGGTTGTGTTATGTCATCTACACTATTCATTATAGCAATCGACTGGGTATTGTGTCAAACAACATTAGACGCATCAAGAGGCATCAGATGGACCACATTCTCAACATTAGAAGATCTGGATTTTGCTGATGATCTTGCCTTGCTATCACACACACATCAGCATATCCAAGAAAAAACCACCAGATTAGGATCTTTTGCCAGCAAAATTGGTCTAAAAATCAACATCAAGAAGTCTGAAGTGATGATCCTCAATAACGATCAGCCACCAGTTACGCTAGATGGACAAGATTTACTATGTACTGATCAGTTCAAGTATCTTGGCAGTACAGTTCGAATAGATGGTGGAGCAGGAACTGATATCAACCAACGCCTGTCAAAAGTCCGTGCTGCGTTTAACAACTTGCAGAATGTGTGGAAATCTGGCCAATATACAACCTGAATAAAACATAAGCTATACAATAGCTGCATAGTACCAATACTGTTGTATGGCTCCGAGTGTTGGAGAATGACTGATGCTGACCAACAGAAGCTCTCCACTTTTCACACAAAGAACTTGAGGAGGATTCTTCGTATTTTTTGGCCAGACAAGATCTAAAATCTGCACCTCCTCTAAAGATGTAAACAAGATGACATGGGTACGATCATAAAAAGGAGAAGGTGGAGATGGATCGGGCATGTCCTGACAAAAAATCAGCAGGACCTTGCAAAGACAGCCCTGTTTTGGACCCCAGAGGGAAAAAGAAAAAGAGGACGACCCAGAACAACATGGAGACGTACTGTTGAGACAGAGATGATGGAGCTAGAACACATATGGGAAAGTTTGCAGAAGATGGCCAAAAATAGACAAAAGTGGCATGCCTTTGTTGCTGCCCCACATACCATATGGCGTAATGGGCAGTAAGTAAGTAACATACAGAGCAGAATATATGAATACAAATGCTGACAGCATTTTTCATCAATATCTAATCAGAAATATTTATTTCATTTATTGATTTTTTGGGACATAGTGCACAAAACAACATGTCACTGAATGGAATGAAGAAATCTGGCATGAAAGACAACCTGAACTTCACAGAACATGACCAAAATTGACTCAGAGTTTCATCAATACTCGGTGTGACCTCTGTTTGTTCTCAAAACAGCCTGGCATCAGCGTTGCACACTCATTATGAGATTCACAATGTTCTGTTGTGGAGATTGTTCCATCTCTCTCTCTCAGTGCATTTTCAACTCATCCAAAGTCTGTGATTGATTTGGATGCTGTGAAAGTTGATGCTGAAGCTGATTCTACACATGCTCAGTGGGATTCAGGTCTGGTGAGACAGCAGGCCACTCCATATGCTCGATAGCTTTCCTCTGAAGATACTCCTGAACCATATAAGCACAATGGGGACAGACGTTATTGTCCATCAGAATGAAATTTGTACCTGCAAACAACCTGACGACTTGGCCTCTCTCCATACATGCATACAACCATCATGGAAGTCCAGACAGAATTGGGACTCATCTGCGAACAGTACTGGCTCCCAAAATCATCTATCCCAATTCACATATTGACATGCGAATTCCAAACGTGCTTGTCGATGAGTTGGGAGAAGACTGGGACACACTACTGGCCTGTAAGCCCTGAGATTAGTACCATGAAATCTGTTTTTCAAAGTCTGGGACATAATGTGCAGACCTGTGGCAACATTAAAACTGACACATCAGTTGTCTCCATTCCAATGTTATGATATACTGATTAGTTTGCGTTGTGGCACAGGGTCTGCCACTCCTAGCCTTCTCATCGACTGTACCAGTACCCTGAAATCATGTCCACAGTCTACAGTTGACACTCTGGGAAAAACCAAGTTGAATAGCAACATCTCACTTGGTTTGTCTAGCCTGAAGCATTCCGATTGCTTGATTGCGCTCATTTGCCTGGGAGTAGAGAAGATTTTCTAAGATTTATACATTTTCACTATATAGCCATGTTGGCTCTAGGACCTGAATCCTTGACCCATAAGCCATGATTTCCACAATATTAATAGAAGGCTTCATGGACATCATAACCATGCATATAGTTTTTCTCCCACATGTAGAGAACATTTTTGAAAATATGGCCTTTTTTTATAGCATATTTGGCCCTGCCCATGAGGTCCCTGGGGTGGTAAGGAAATAAATTTCACAATTTATATTCCTCTTATCCTACTGATGCTTCACATCAAAAATTATCATAACAATGGATCTTGTAGTTTTCAAGAAGAAGTTTGAAATGTAAAATTGTTAATGGATGCTGCATGAAGACCAATGGCAATGGTTAACTCAGGTGACCTAAAAATATATCTCACTTTCATCATGAGAGATAAATGGAAACATGCAGTTACCAAATTACACTTGTGAAGCATCTGGCTTTGTTCTATGATGATAAATCTGAGCTCTGAACTTGACCTAAATAAAGATGTGACCTTGATCTTGTACACTTTACTTGTGCAAATATAAATTTACACAATGTGTCTCAAGTGTTAAGGTCATTATCTCATTATGTATCACCTTTTGCTGCATATTTGTATATGGTCAAAGTGAAAGGTAGATAATGTCTGAATGTGACATATGTACACATGTACAACATATTTAGTGGAAAACACAAAGTTAACTGTCAGAGATGAATATGCACAATTAAAAAGAAGGTACTTTATCACCGTTTATCAGTCCTAAAACCGATATATCCTCAAACTTTATCAAACAGGCAAAAATGAAAAGTTGAAATCTACATATTACAAATGCAAGAGGCCCATGGGCCACAACACTCCCCTGATCAACATTGACTGCTATTCTTCAGAATATTTTTAAAAGAAAATTGTTTTACTCTCTTCATTCCCATGACATTTTTTTTTACCAATATCATGACCCTCACCTATGCCAAATGTAGTCACAACTTAACCCAACTTGAATTTACACAATATGCTGATGTAGTATATGCCACTGAATTCATGTATCATGAATATTTTATCCCTAAATTTAACCCCACCCTACCTCATGGTCAATATTTTAAAAAAAAAATAATGTTAAGATTTTAAATTTTTTTCTTGTAAAACCCTGAATCTGTATTCAACTACTGTGGCCCAAACCTAGCTACAGGGCACTAATTGGCAATGCCAGAGGATGTCTGCATCTTGATATGACTAATCCTGACCCTGCTGCTCTTGAGAATAAGATTTTTAAAAGATACATTCTTTACATTCTTGTGTAATTTGATCCCCACTGCTGAGACCAGGATTTGAATAAACTTAAATCTGAACTATCTGAGGATGCTTGCTTACTAATATTACTAATCATGGCCCTGCACTCTTCAGAAAAAAGATATTTAAAGGTTTTCCCCCCAATATATATGTGTGTGTGTGTGTGTGTGTGTGTGTGTGTGTGTGTGTGACAATCAGTGTTTTTATATCAAACACACCCGAACTTATTTATTTTTTTTTACCCATAATTCTTTGCAACGGGTTCGGTCGACCCTAACAATAGGCACTAAGTCATACCCGGCCGAGCTGTCCAGCTATACAGACGTATTCGGTATTAGATGGGGGTATCGTGTTAGAAGCCTGTGTGGCATGTTTTAGTCCATCTAGTTCAACATTTGACACAGACACGGATAGCTGACCATGGTAAGTATTTATTTAGTGTTGTGTTGTTTATTTTATGTAAATTTTTGCCTTTTTATTAGTTTTACGCATTTGTCCCATAAAGTCACCTTGGCCATTGTTCACTGTAGAGTTATCTGTGTGTTCACTCATATATGACTTTAGCGAGAGTGTTTAAATAGAATTCGTCTTTATCTAAAGTAAAGTTTTTTGGTATTGCTGTATAAAGAAATGATGATTTAAAGGGCCATTTTCTATGCATTATTTTATTTTGCATTTTTAATGTTACTTTTTCCATTTAAATACTTGGGCGGAAGTGCGTCACCAGAAGTTTCAGACGCCATATTGTTTACTGTAAACAAATAACTTAGTTACCATATACTTTGAATTTTTTGAGATGTTGCCTTTAATACAATGCTATTTATATATTATCATAGTTTGTTGCTATCAGTGAGATAAGGATGTAAGATATTAAACAATATTGTTTTAATTATGGTGTTATGATATCACTTGTACAATTATTGTAGTGTCATATTGTTGATGTTGATGTTAAGGTGAAGTTGATGATGACGATGATAGTGATGATGATCATGTCTATGATGATGATGTAGATGATGGTGTTTATGGTGTTGACTGTATTTGTCCGTTCGTAGGTCCAGGACTATAGCCCCGGAGTTTCGGACATTTACATTGTGTTATTATTTGTAAAAGGTGTACAGAGATGTTTGCTTAATCATATTTTTTGGTCATTGTATATATATCATTTTTTCCTAGTTGTGTGAAAGGTGTGTGAGTGTCTGTGTGGTTTAATGTTTATGTATCTATCCTTTCTTTCTCTTATTTTTTTTTTGTTAATAAATTTTGTTGAATTTAAGATGTCTTGTTGTTCAGAGTAGCCTCCACTCATCCTGTTACAATATATATATATATATATATATATATATATATATATATATATATATATATATTCTCTCAACTATAACTTCAATATAATTTCTATTGTGGCCCCACCCTAGCCTTAATGATGAATCTGACCTTACCTGAAGGTGCCTAATTACTAACATGACTAATCATAGCTTAGCTTTTCATAAGAAGATTTTTAAAGACTTTTATTAGATATTCCCATATAAAACTTTGATACCTTATTGTAACCTCATACAACCTCTAGAACCCACAAAGTGAACAAACTTGACTCTGCACACCCTGAGGAAGTTTGCATATTGATATGACTAACCATGGCCCTACTGTTCTTGTCATGATTTGATCAAACTTGAATCTGCACTACCTGAGGATATTTGCATGTGAATATTATTTATCAAGGTCCTGTTGGTCTGAAGAAAAAGATTTGAAAAGATTTTTTTCTTATACAATCCCATATAAGCTGATCTATCAGTGTGACTTCAACCTACCTATGAGGGGTCCTGAATTGAACAATTTTGAAAGTACATGTACACTCTTTAAGGAAGAAGCTTTCCTTAAGTTTTTTCTGGTCCAGTGGTTCTGAGAAGAATTAAAAAAAAAACACCACCAATTTTTTTTTTTCTATTTCATAATAATCTCCCCTCTGAAAGGAGTTTGACCCCTCATTTGAAAAAAAAAAATTCTCTTTGCCCATTGATGCTTTGTGGCTAGTTTGCATTACAGTGAATGGGCCATTTTAAATCAAATATCTTTCATTGACCTTCACTTAGTGCAAACGACCTTGCTAAGGTTCATTACAGGTATAATTACTTTGTTGTGTACAATCCTCAAATAACAATAATCATTGTTTTTGTGTCACATTTCATTCAAGAATTCAAATGAACATATGGTTCTTGAACAGTTGAAGATTTTAATGAGAAAAAAGCCACTCTGAAAATCACCACAGAAATTACTACCATATCAATACATGTCAATTTCCATATTTTCAATCAAATTTTTATCAGTTGGCTTTGCTTACCTTTGTAGTTTGTCTAAATAATTCACCAGTTTAATGGCCTCATCCTCCTTCTGTTCTTCAGACATTCCATCAGTGGGATTCATTTTAGTCTCTTCCCATCTTCCAGTAATTGGATTTACTCTGATAAAAAGATGTAAGTTTTCAATGCAGTGTAATTCTTAACTGTACATAGAGTAGCACAATAGCTACACAAGCAGTTCAGTAAGTTTTTTTGTATATTTAATTTAAAAAAAAAATTCCATCCATTTACTGTTTTCTAGAACATTTTGCAATGCTATCTCATTGTTAAATAAAATGGACAAACTTTATTCAAGAATGCAATTTTTAACTGTACATATTGTAGCATAAATGCTACACAAACACTACAGTAATTTATTGTACATCTACCGAAAAAAAATTTCCACCCATTTACTGTGTTTTGAAAACATGCTAGCTGTGCATTGCTAACTCATTGTTAAATGAACTGAACAAACTTTATTCATGAATAAAAACAACGAGTTTAACATACTGATCACGTAGTTTGGCATATTCCTCAGTGTCGGATTCCTCAGATCCACTGCTGTAATCTCCCTCAGATCTCCTACCACCCATCAGTAATCCACGGTTTGCCAGCAAACCAGATGCATTACCATAACCTGTATATTTCACCATTCTGGCCACTAAAATCATAGAATTACAGTTTGACCTGTAGTAGCCCCACACTGTAAGTATGACTGAAAGTTTCACCTGAACTGTGCTTATACAAACACAATGACTAATTAAACTAAGAAGATGAGTATGTGAAACACACTCATGATGGTAAAACACAAATTATGTGGCAAATTCCTGATAAATATAAATACAATGTCACAAAGTTGATAAATGTTGGAAAGTGTTGGAGAGCCTTGCCAAAAAGCTCAAAATAAATTTCAAAACCATCTCTCTTGTACAATGTAAGTTTTCAATAAATGGGAGAGGTTTTCTTTTCTCCACAGACATACAGACAAAATACATCACTATAATTAAAAAAAAAAACATTGGCTGGGGTAAAAAAAATAAATGGAGGAGCTTACCACTTTCTTTACACAAGATGAATAAAAATTCAGCCACCATGTCCTTCACTTCTGATGCAGATGTCAGAAGTTTACACAATCTAATAATGAGCACAAAAAAAATATTAATAAATAGAAAATAATTCAACTCTTATAGATATACTTAAACACCTTCACAAACTGTATCTTCTACCTGTCCTCCACAATTCAAGACAGCTTGTACATGGAATAAACATTTTATTGTGTATTTTCCATATCACTCATTAAATCATCAAATTAACAGAAGTTTTATCATTCCAGTCTACTTGTTCTAATGTGAAAGATAGTTCAGAACACTTGTTGCTACAATGTACTTGTTATAAATGATAAATGCTGGAGATAGTAATCCATTATGTACCACAATCAGTGCTTAAGATTTACAGTTATAATATCTTGTCAGACATGTGTCATTCTTTATTCTCACTTGTTCCTTAAAGTCTTTCCCTCCTCTGGCAATTTTTTTACTTCTTCCTTTAAGGGGGGTAGCACCTGCCAATATACATGTCTAATATAAGGTAAGATTTATTATATATATATATATAGAGAGAGAGAGAGAAAGAGAGAGAGAGAGAGAGACACACACACAGTCCAACCTTGTTATCTCGAACTGGGGGCCTCCATGGCCTAGTGGTTAGAGCATCACACTCAAAATCACAAGGCCTCTCACCTCTAGTCAGCATGGGTTCGATTCTCGCTCATGCTGATATATGTGAGAAAGTTTGCCAGTTTACTTTCGGAAAGTCGGTGGTCTCTTCCCGGGTACATTGTATCTGTGTTCTCTTCTCCACCTACAAAAACTGGACGCCACCAGATAACTGAAAAAATGTTGAGTGTGGCAGAAAACAACAAACAATCAATCATCTCAAACTCAATGGGACCAGAAAAAACTTCAAGATATCCGAATATTAGAGATATCAAAGGTAAAATACTTAAAGAATAAGTAGTTTGGACTTCCAAAACACTTCGACATATCCATGGTATTTGAGATACCAGTGTTCAAGGCACCGAAGTTTTACTCTGTGTGTGTGTGTGTGTGTGTGTGTGTGTGTGTGTGTGTGTATATATATATATAAACAATCAGAGCATTCATTCATATACACATCATGATTAAGGCTGTCACGTTTACAAAATTTTGTAAACGTTTAAACGAAGCATTGTAAACGAAACATTACCGTTTAAAGGAAGTGTTGTATAATTTAATAAAATAAAATACGCACAGAATTTTAAGACCCATTAATGACCATTATGTTTGTGTTTCAGTTTTCATCGTTCTATGGATGATGCAGAGATTGTCACCGGACGTTCCGGAGTATAAATATAAGACAGAAAAAAATACACGGACATAAATATCCGGATAGCATTTAAATTGAATTCAATTTTATTCACACTGTACAACATTTGCACAATACAGATCACAAATTCACAATAAACTTCATTTTTCAAATTTTCATTTCAATGATTTCACATTAGATTGTCCAGAGAGGGCAGAGCTGGTGCCGCGGCTTCTTCCGTCGGTTCGGTTTTAACATGGACTTCACGTGCAGCCGGTGCAGGCGGAGCAGCGCCATTCACTTTATGTTTTAATCTTTTGTTCAAAAAGATCAGTTTGTCCACGTTCTCAGCGTCAAGGGAGGAGCGCAGTTTTGTACCAGTTCCACCCGCTGTGGAAAAGACGCGCTCAGAGGCAACGGACGTTGCCGGTGTGCATAGCAAATTGTTCACCGTTCCTATAGACTATAGTCAAACTTTTATAAATTCATTACTTCCCCTCGCAATTTGTTTAATAAGTTTATTCACTTGAAATAATTATTCAAATAATTTAGATTGTAATTTGAACCCTGCAAGATTTGTGCCACATATATAAGACATCGTTTTAAACGTTTAGGGATTTTGTAAACGTTTACAGCCCAAACACGAAACGTTACCAGTTACACGTGTACACGTGACAGCCTTAATCATGATATATTACAAAAATTTGCAATTAGAGCATCCATTCACATCTGTATACATACAGTATTTTACAAAGGAATACAGATTCAAAAGTCCCCTTCAGTTCTACTGGCAAGGGAATAAAAATAAATATAGTATTTTATTACATAATGACCAATTACCATTTGTTTGTTTTCAGTTTGGATGTAACATGTTTGATGAGAATTTCATTAAAAGTATTTCAGTTAAATTGATGTCTATGTAGACCTGCCCTAATGAAACTAAAACCCTCTAACCCCCCCTCCATTGTCTCATTCATTTACATATAGGACAAAAACATTTTCAACCATCTTTGCTCCATGGAAAACCAGCTCTAAAAGTAGATTTGTAAATCTAGTATCTGGTTTCTATTTCAAAAGCCTATGACATAATCAAATATCTGTGATTGAAAATCCAGATTAGGGTTCACTGAAATCAAAGATGACATTAATTATTATACAAATCTCTCGATTAAATGAACAACCGGTGTTTGGTATAATAAAGCATTGCTGAAAATCTCTTTATTCTAACTATGAGAGTTTCTTTCAAATCAATTTACTATTGATACAATTATTCTCAGTTTCCAGTCTGTTCTCTGTGCATGTATATCAAGATAAAGATCAAGACATTTACCTTTAGACGACAGAATTTTCTGATCATCCGGTTTGCTTTACACATCTGACATAAACTACACAATATGGGCGCCAAACCGTCCTTTATAGCTTTTGATGGCTGAAGGAAAAAAATGATACAAAAGGCCCATGGGCCACACTGCTCACCTGAGTGTTTTGCTGACCACAGAGAAAAAGCAGAAATTTGTGCAATATTGAAATGCATAATTTCTTTGATATTTCACCCCTACATTCACCCCTGAGGTCATGATTCAAATTTAAGTTGAATCTGCACTACCTTGATTCTTTCATATTAATATGACTAATCATGGGCCTATTGTTCTTCAGAAGAATGTTTTGTTTCCTACATATTCCCATGTTATTTCTTCTAAGCCCAGGAACCGTGCTTTCAATACACTTAAAATCTGCACCACCTGATAATGTTTGCATACTGTACATACCTAAATATACATGTGGAATTTATGTTCATGTAATTTTTCGAGAAGCATCATTCATGAAATAAAATACTTGCTTTTATTTTTATGTTGCAAAAACTCTTGTAAAAATGTCTTGATCAATAGAGCACTTGTGAATTTATGTTCTCGCAATTTGACATGTATGAGTCATTTCACAATATTAAGTACTTGCGTAAATAAGGAATCTACATTATTAATATGATGGTCCTATTACTCTTGAGGAGACAATTTTTAAAAGTGTTTTTCCATATACACTCAGTCTGTATATTTCAATGTAATACTCTCTGTTGTGGTCAAACCCTACCCTCAAGGGCAATGATTTAAAAAAAAAATGAATTAGCACTACCTGAGGATGCTTGCATATCAATATTATCTATCATGGTCTTGTTGTTCTTGAGAAAAAAGAATTTTAATTTTCCCCTAAATATTCCCATATAAAACATTGTATCCCTAATGTAACCCCATCATAACACTGCAGATATGATTTGAATAAACTTGAATCTATACTACCTGGAGATGCTGAATTACTAATCATGGCCCTGCTGTTCTTGAGAAGACTTTAAGATGTTCCTATATATCCTCATGTAAAACTTTAATCCCTTATCATGACCCATCCAACTACTGGGGCCATGCTTTGGACAAATCTTAATCTTCACAATGTGAGGAAGCTTTCATACAAGTTTAATCTTTTCTGGCCCTGTGGTTCTTAAGATTTTTAAATGACTCCCATCTTATTTTTAGCCTTCTCTTAATTATTTCCATTTAGAAGTGAGCATGAACCTTCATTTATACAACTTTAATCCCTTTAACCAATGCTACTCTGTGCCAAGTTTGGTTGAAATTGGCCAGTAGTTTTGGAGAAGAAATTGCGAAAAGTTTACAACAGACAATGGTGAAATTTCAATCAAAAAAGCTAACTTGTGCCTTTGGCTCAGGTGAGCTAATAACTCATGTTAGAACACTTCAAGTGAACAAATGAGGTTGTTCAGTTCCTCACAAAGCTCTGTACAGGCAAACTCATTTAGTACAAACATGGATACAACTAATCTAAGGATGTAACTAAGTTTTAATGAATTCATCATTCTTTACATTTTTGTATTTTAAAAAATCAGTTATAATTACTTCAATATAGCAAATTTACAAATATAAATAACTGATTTTCTTTCCCAAAGTGTATCAAAACAATGTATTTATACCTGTTTATGACAAATTCCTTTTCAAAGTGGTTAGAAAATAGTATTTTTATATGATAAGTTAAATTTATTGGGATCATATTACTGAGTCAGCCAATTTCAAAATGACTCACATGAATATTACACAGCTCTAACATGTGTAAGTTGTGAAGGTGTCCATAATTTCAGTAAATTATGTCCTCAAAAGTGAAATTTTGCACTGATGAAAAAAGAATGCATGTACATGCAAATGAATTTGCATTGTTCTTCATGGTAATGATCAATATGACAATGTATTTCATAAACAAAGATGAATATTTGGGCTTTTTCTATGCTTTGTAATTTGCCCTTCTTACACCACATTAATAAAAAATTATAGAAATAATTCATTACACTGATGAACAACCTATGCATACAATGTATAACGTAGTACACATAAATTAACTGGACCCTAGAAATTTGCTACAGCCAGGTTTTATTGAACAAATTGTAATAACCCACTGATTGTAAAGGAATTAAGTGAAACTTTTGCCCAAAATAGAGCTCATGAGCATCCGAGTTAGAATAGGTCCTCATTACCCCTTGTTTATTGTAAGAGGCAACTAAAGGAGGTGGTCCTTCGGATAAGACCATAAAAGCCAAGGCTCAGCATCACAGTAGTCACAGATGTTAAACGATATACAACCAACCCAAAACAGATTTAATGTTGAATTAATAGCATGCAGTTTCTAAAATTCTACATGCTGTTAACTTGATGTTTTAATGTCAGTAATTGTTGAGTGACAAGAGATGCCACACTTACGTTATCAAGTCTGCGTGACAGGAAGTCCAGAAGTACAAGTATGGCTTCCATATTCTTCCCATCATACTCTGCTTCTTTATTTTCTACACTGATATCATCATCATCCTCATTCAAGGGAGTTAACAACTCCTCGTAGCAGTCATATGGAATATTGGTCAGCAAGTTTACTGTCATACTGTTAGTATATAATTTATGCTGTTATAAGTACATTTAGTAAAATTTATTAATAGTACTTTCCAAACAAACCTACCTACTATATCAAATAAAATGAATCATAAAGGAAGGAATCATGTGCCCGATTACTCCATCCAACTAAAGAGTCCGCAGTAATACTTTCACTTCATCTTATCAAGTACATGTACATTTGTGGTTTTGTTTTTATTTATTATCAAATTTTATTTAAAATTTATTATTAACTGGTTATTCAAATGAAGGATGCATAACCTTTATGTAGCTTTAAGATGTGTAAATTCAATTTGATTTCCAGATTGACGTAGGAGTGTAGAATACATCAATTTTGATATCATAAATAACTACCATACACACATACCCCCCCCCTCCCCCCCCCCAAAAAAAATAAATAAATAAATAAATAAGTGAATCTAAAGGCATGAAAAACTCATATAAGTTAATTCACTATAACTGAAAATTGAATTCCCAACTTTGGTCCCATTACTATAGCCCCCATATTGAGCTGAAATCATGATTTAAACAATCTTGAATCCATAAAATAAGAGGATTCTTCCTTACTTACAATGACAAATGTAGGATTCTTGATTATTTTAAATTTCCTATATACATATGTCTTGTACAGTATTTTCAACAGAGGATACAATGTCAACTAATTTGGAGATCTTGCATGCATAAGTTTAACTGACAAAACATAATAAAGACATTTTTCTGTATATACTGTATATGTAAATATATGGAACTCTGTTATATTTCCATCCTTGCCTCTTGTGTAAAGACACCAACAGAATCTATGCTAGATTACGATGTATATTTGACCTTTCATTTATACTGTACATTTTAAAATGATTTATCCTATTTTTACTTCAGTATTATCTCCCCTTGGAAAGGGGCCTGATCTTTGAATTCTCTTCCCTAAATGAAGCTTTGTGTAAAGTTTAGTTCAGTAGTTCTACATCAATAATATTAATAGTTTACATCAAACAGGCATACACATAAAAGGGCAGATAGAAAGATGCCAAAAGATTTTGACCAAAACAAAAAAACAAAACAAAAACAAAATAAAACACAAACTTAAGGTTTGATTCAGGTGAGTATTAAAAACTTATCTCAATCATATACCTTTGGAGTTCCTCCATTCTGTCTTTGGATTTGGTTTTACACAACAGGAGTTCTTTCAGAACACACACCAATCTCATAAAGTGGGCCTCTTCCTCCTGAAACACAAAGTAAATTAGATAACAAACTTACTGCTTCTTTGACAGATTCTTACAAAGGAACTGTCAACTTCAACCACAGCTTTATCACTTAATGAAATAAATTGTTTGTGACTTTCATACACAAGAATAACAAACTGGGGAATCCAACGTAGAGTAATCATTTCTAATACTTCTACAGGCCTTTTCAATTTCTTGACATATTTTATTACAATGTAAACCCCATTTACCTCATCCATGCTACTTCTGACTAGGGACAAATTAAAGAGGATTTTCAGAATTTCACAGCACAGATCTACTTCCTTGTCTCTCAGTCCACGTTCATCCGCTTCATTCACCGATAAATCCACCACCTCCATCAGATATGTAAAACCATGCAGCTCATAACGGACTTTAGGTCTTGAAACAAACATACAATGTCTTGTATATATGTGCATTACAGTATATGTTCACCTTTCTCTTTGATAAGGAATGAATCAAAATATCATTTCTATGCAATGGAGAACTCAAAAACCTTATATCTGTGTATTAATGTCATCAGAATATTTCATCAGAAAAATAAAAATAGGTAGGCACTTTCACCACAGTACCTGGTCTCTTCACATAAAGCTGTCAATAGGGAGAGCAGCCTCATATCAAAGAACTGTAAATGATACAGAGTTCATTTAGAATAAAATAAAAATTCACCACAAACTGATGCATAATATATCTTCTTAGTCATGTAACTCACATGGTGAAATGAGATTTAAATCATACATGTATGTTTGACTCTCTACTTGATGAATATTTTTCCTCTAGAGAGTGGTAACAAACCTTGATTTCATGTGGTAGTGTGGGATCTTTGTATGTTTTCAGTCTCTGAACAATTCCTTCAACACATCCATTCTTGCTGTCAAAAGGAAAATCTTTTGTTTTTAAAATTGATTTTGATGACTAATGCATACAACTTTATATGGTGTTTCTTCAAATAAATAGAACAGACTATTTCCCTTTTCGATAAGAATTTCTTAAGATCAGGTACTTTCCAAGAAAATGATTTAGTTCCATTTCATTATAATCCAGAAATGAAGTGTACCTAGGAAATGTGCCTAAGAAGTGATGATAACAAAGCATATATGTATGACCCCTGAAGTTTCGTATAAATGATGGACTTTTTATATGGCAAATTTAATATGTGGTATATGGTAGACCAAATTTCCTCCAATAACTTAGATTTTGTCACATTTGTTTGGACATCTTTATGTATCACTAGTGAAATAAGACACATAATGGCAGAAGTACCTAATCATATCAAGAATATGATTTTCTCAGTTTTTTGTTTAGGAAAAATTCCAAGAGGAGTAACAAGCTCAAAATATCATGCATATTTACCATAATCTGCTACTTTTGTCAGTTAAGACTTATTCCCATAATTTTGAAAACTTTTCCTTGTTGTGATTCTGTTATTCTGGAGACAAAAGTCAGTACTTTCAGATTTTTCAAATAAGGGAATAAAGTGATATTTTACTATGCTATTGATTCCATTAACTATATAGTACCCTACAATCAAAGTTCCCCAGACCCTATCTTTTATACTTATATGTATTTCAACTGAAGTAAAAAAAAATAATAAAATGGCTTCATTAGGTCTGAAACGATTCACCGAAATATCAATACTGTTCAATATAAATGCTCAATTCGACTCATAGCTTCAATCATTGGTTCAATACTTTTCAAAATAGGGTGCAGTAAATATATTGAATTTGACCTGTGCTTATTATTTTTACATGCACAAGGAACAAAATGGCGTCTGATAATAATCATACTCTTGTTAGTCTCTATTGATTGTGTATTGTTTAACATTTTGCATTTAAAATTGTTACTATGGATCTTCATAATTATTTTTCTTCTTCAAAGTTATTAATGGTTTCTTCTGTAAAATATATTGTATCAAAAATATTGAATCATAGCATAATTATTGCAATATATATCATATCGTAAAGGGAGCATATTGTTTCAGCCCTAGGCTTCATGACCTACAGGTTTAATAACTACAAAAAGCATATGCATATCCTGGTATATTCTAATGTGTATGAATGACGAAAACAATATCCTTAAAAACTTTTCTTGATTTGTATGTACATTTCACTATAAAATTCAGAATGGGATGATTTCAATTTCTCCATCGTCAACTTCCCTTATCTATGTAGCAATATTCCATTATCACCTGCATAATTATGATGTTTATATCTCAACTGATTCGATATGCAAGAGCTTGTTCTGCATATGATCAGTTTTTTAATTGAGGCAGGCTACTGACAAGCAAGTTGATGTTATAGGGGTTTGTATAGTCTCATCTAAATTCAACATTTGCCAATTCTATGGTCGTTGTGACGATGTAGTTTGCCAGTATAACCTTCAATTAGGTCAAATGTTGCCTGATGTGTTTCAAACCTATTGTTAGGCCACTCTTGACACACTGATTTGGACTGTGAATTACTCTGTTTACCTGGTCAAGATATAGAGCTCACGGTGAGTGTGACTGGTTGACATAGGATGCTTACTCCTCCTTGGCACCTGATCCCACCTCTGGTATGTCCAGGGGTCCGTGTTTGCCCATCTCTTTGATTTGTATTTTCTATAGGAATTATGAGATTGAATACCGTTCGTTGTCTTAGCCTTTTCATTACTAACATCAAACACTGTAGTCTTTAAATACAGACAAATCATCCAACAACCTGGAGATTTTTCCAATAACACATTAAAACTTATTAACATGGCAGCAACTAGACCCAACAACTCAATCTTATCATACAGTCCTGTCAATTCTTGGTATAAAAAAAAGGCATGTTCATGTACAAATCAACAATTTAAACACAGATTACCTCTTTTAACTTAAGGGAAACTGAGATGATCACACCAGTACTATACACACACATATTTATTAGTCTAAATACCAGTCACTTGACACCAAATTTCCACCTTGATGTGCAAAAACCATTTTATAATTCAATATTCTCTTCCTTTATCAATGTTGAGTTGTTGTCAACTCAATTGAAAGGAATATTGCGAATGTAACAGAGACTGTGTTGCCTCTGCTGAGGATTGAACCAGGAACCCCTGATACAATAGTCCAGTGCTCTACTGATCCTTCTAAAAGATTAACTCACTAGTCACAGATAGCAGGGAGGCCATATAATTATCACTATCACAGTGTCCCCTCCAGAGAGAGAGAGAGAGAGAGAGAGAGAGAGAGAGAGAGAGAGAGAGAGAGAGAGAGGCATCCCAACTATTCTGGAGTGCCTGCGCTTGTGGAGAGAAGTGCTGGGGCAATTACTTTCATCCGCCTGAGATTACCTGAGACCCAAGATGGGCACCAACTGTAACAGGCACACGTGTTCATATTGCCTATGCTGTAGATCAAACCAAAGACCTCTGACATAACAGTCCAGTGCTTTACTGATTGAAGTAAAGGGTTCACCCATTTGCCTGAGCTAGTAGATAAGCTATATATCTAACATTATCATATTAAATGAAATGTGCTTACTTTGAACTTTCAACCAACCTGCAGATTCTTTGGGCCAACTGACTGTTGAAAACCAAGTTACACAGACATTTCAATGCCTCTAGCATCACTAATAGAAAAAGAATTTGAAAGAGTAATATTAAGTACATGTACATACATACTTCACCACAACAGGAAAATAAATAATGCTAGTATAAAATAAAAGGTTTTATAAATGGATATCAATTATCTACCCTCTGGATCTCCACTCTGAATTTCAACAAGATCTCCTTCTTCAACAGCATAATGGTTCAATCCCGTCATTTTCATCATGATGGCTATGGTGGGTTCAGACACCATGTTGACAAGTTTGTCTTTCTCACGACTGAACATCCTGAGAGTTTTGAGACAGAGTACATGACATTTTGAGGAGCCTTGGGAATTCAATCTGTGTACTAAGGCATCTACAACCTTCTAAAATACAAACAGAAAAAAAAAACCAACTATATTAATATCAAAGTTTCAAGATATAGTCTTAATACAATATATGTAAATGTTTAAAAAGCACAAATTTTTCATATTTACTTAATAAATTATTGATACCGTTTTCAAATCTGGTGTTAAATCTGGAAAATTGAAGACTTGGGCATTCTGTAAATATGAAAAGAATCTTTTTAAATATTTGTCATGTATCAGTAATTCTATTATATTGATAGATATACTAAATAACTCCCAAGAGATCACAAAACACCTGTTACACCTATATAACTTCTGTTATTTGTAGAGATTGTGCAAATACCTTCACATTTATGTAAATCTTATCTACATTGATTTCAACTTCAAAAGGCATATAACATCCTCTCTAAGTTGCCTCTAGTCTGTATTCATTTGGCATTAAATCCTATGTCAATTCTGATATCATCTTGATGGGCGACTCAAATTCAGTGGAGTGTTTGGAACTCTTGGGCCTTTCACCACTGCTAAAACATGGACCACAGAGCTGTTCCATTCCCTCTTAGTTTTTAAAATCAAATAACAGTGAATAACGTCCCCCTTTCCCCTCCAAGAAAATGGCAGCACAGTAAAAGGTTTTCAGAGTTTTTTCAAGCTGGGTCCACAGTCCAGAAAACTGAGAAAACTTTTGACTTGCAGAATTTGGAAAAGGAACAAAGCACACACAGGCAATATCAGTACATGAACAAAAATCATGATCCAATGTGCAGTTCTCATCTTTTGAAGAATCTTGAATCAGTGGTTCTGGATCCTGGCTCTTCTGTTTGTTTTACAAAAACTGTTTTTTAAGCCAAAATAATCAAATTGCCTATTTTTTGAACTGGCTTTCTCTCTTATTTTTCTTATATGGTATTTCAAACTATGCAACATCTTTACAATGTGAATGGTGAACGCACCTGAATGATTTGTGAAGGCAAAACTGAGCACACGCTGAACAAACAGTGAGTGAACAGAAAAATGGTAAAGTAGAACATTTCTGGGACTGTGTACATGTGTGTGTGTGCATATTATCTCAAGGGCAACATATTTATTGCTATTAGGATAGTGAGAAACCTATATTCGACCTAGAGAAACCATTGCACACACAGAAAATAACAGTTTTGGTTGCCAGAATTATTGGGCCATTTTTTTTCATGAATCCTGCTGGGGAAACCCTAACAGTGAATGTTATCTCTATATTGTTAGAAGGAAATTTATACCAGATTTAATAAAAAGAGGGATCAATCCAACAGTTGAATGGTTTCTTTGTTTGTTTGTTTTACGTCCCGTCGAGAATTTTTCACTCATATTGAGACGTCACCAGCTGTAGGTGAAGTACCACAAATTTAGACCTATGCTTAGCGCTCAGGGCCGTAGCAGTGAGGGTTCTTTAACGTGCCAACGCCTACTGTGACATGGGACCTCCGTTTTTAAGGTCATATCCGAAAGACCTGTGATTCTCACTTCTAAATGCCGGGCACTTGGCAAAGGAGCAATCGCTACCTATTTTTCGTCTTAGGTTTGACGCGGCCATGGCACGAGCGGGGCTCGAACTCACGACCTCCCGGTTACGAAGCGAACGCTCTAACCACTGAGCTACCGCGACCGGTATCAAATGAATGGATAGCCCAACACACTGCAAGGGTATCACTATTCCTAATCACTATTTAGCAGTGGTTTTTATGGTGTTGGTGCTATGTCAGGTCAGAAGTTGTCTGCTGGCAGTGGCATTGGCTGGTGCCATACACTTCAGAATCATGCTGCATCTGCATCTCATCTAAGTTTGTACATGCATAATCCTATACAATCACTTGCTTCCTCTTACTGAGCTTTCCATTATGTTTCATTGCAGGCTGATTTTTTCAGTTCCTTGTATTGGTTGGATGCTCATTACCCTTTCTAAGTCTTCCGTTACATACAACATACACCTTCAGCTGCCAGATACTCTGGAAGAGACACCTGTGGTGACAGGAGTGGCTGACAGATATATCTTTTAGCCTTTATGGGATGCTACAAACATCAATTACTTCTGATTGCCTGTGTTTCCCAGCTACAACACATGCCCACTGCCATAAAATGTACTAAATATACAATCAAAATAGCACTTACCCATGGCAGTTCAAGCTTTTTACCAATACCATTAACTAATCCCACTCCACTAATACTTCATTTTTATATAAATATTTAAAAAAAAAAAAGTCCTTTATTCTAACATGCATGCTTTCTATTCCCCAACACCAAACAGACACTACATTGATAAATCCTTATTATTTAACACCTCAAATAGGTCTTTATTTCTCTTACTCTATTTAAACCAGGCATAACTTGTGTTAGATATAGGATTCAGAATCATATTTCTTCTATAATGAATAACCATATGCTCCATATTATGGTGTAATACTCTCTTTAATATAGCTTAAACTAGACTCATATACAATTAAACTATCAAGTAATATTTTCCAATTAACACTTCATTGCTAGAAGTCAACTGTCTCTTTCAGACAGAGATCTAATGCATCTTCTATGACTTTCTCATAAAGTCATGGACATGCAAGCCTGGTCAACTCCACATTAAACACTTTCGGCCATAAACACATATACACAGACAACAATCCTTTTGCTGTCAGTCAATAAATAAGGATCTTTAGGTGACCATCTAAATTATTTAGATAAATTAAGCACAGATGCTGGTGGGTTTCTGATCTTGATCCATGAGGTTCTATCCTGGATACACCTCCTTTGCCACATCTAATCACAGTCTTCAGGAATTATATTATGGAGATTATACTAAGAGAGATCCAAGGGTTAATCGACCACAGATGAGGAAATGTGTCAGCTTCTTCAAGAAGCCCATCCTCTGTGGGGATCCATGACTCAAGAAAGAGGAGACGGACCCATCCATCACTGACTGGAGGACCCCATTATCCCCAGATCTTCAGGAAGATCCGTTCCCATTCCCAGGGGATCCACAGGCCGACCACCATCATCCCCTCACTGCAACACACCAAGTGTTGCAAGACCCCTACTGGGCAGTTTACACTATAAATCCCATCCATCATCTTCATAATAAATGTATGTAACAAGTCCCTGTGCTTCAGGTCCACTGATAATCAAGACTCAGTGGCACAATGATTCACAAGTTTTATGATAACCAACGTATATAGGTTTTGCTATTTGAATTACAGTAATTTAGTAACTTGATGTACAGATCAGATCATTGTCCACTGTATATGTCATATCATTAAAATGTAATTTGATTTAAATTCAGTGTCTTACTCAACACGGATTCAAAAAATTAATTTATGCACAAAAGAGCAGAAAACTATCTATAGTGAATTTCATTTGACAGATGATTACCCGTATTGTGAAATCATTTAAAACGCTGCATGCCTCATTCTCGCAACCGTCCCGTAACACAGAAACATGCTTCTCCTTCATTTTCATACTAATATCTAGTTTTACATTGTCATTTCTGCAGTCAGCATCTTGTGAAAGCACCAAATCTATCAAACGCTTTACATTTATCAGATTATGGATAACTCATGCATTGATTGATCCTTGGTACGAATTGTCTAATCAGCAATTTCGTAGAAAGTTCTTGAACTTGAAAACAAAAGAGAATTTCAAAGAGATTGAAGAACAAGCAGATCGGGTAGGCAAAGTCTGTACATATTTTATGTTGCAATAATTAACAAATAGTGTTAGTCGAATCAACAGAATTTTTAAAAAACAAATCACGCACACACAAACAAACAGGAAAACCCCCCTGGGTTTCTTAAAATAGTTTCGGGAGTTACTTATTCTTAAAATATTTAAATTATTTGGAATCGAAAGAGAAAGTTGTGTGGAAGAGAAAGCTAAGTATGTCATTACGTGTACTGACAAAATATTGATTCATATTTATTTCGTATAATCATGATAATCGCATAATTTGTGTTTTATAATTCGCGGAGTTTATAAAAAATATCAGTTTGAAATGGCATGTGCTGAGTATCCGACATATTGTAATATATGCAAGAAAGGACCATTTGCAGGAGTCATACCAGCACAGCAGCATTTCACGAGTCAAACTCATTTGTCTAAACAAAATCTTCAAAATGATCGCATTCAGCAACCGTCAGGAAGTAATGCTCAACAAACCTATGTTTCATCATGCAATGCATGTGGAAAGAAATTCAATAATGAGTTCAGTGCAGAACAACATTTTGCAAGTGAAAATCACAAAAAGAAACAAGCAATTATGCAGTCTGTAGAAAGTAATTCCAGCTCCACTCATGCATTGATGGACCATGAATGGAATTCATCTGAGTTGTCTTTTCATCCAAGTGAAACCCTAGCAAATGTTCACCATAAACAATTGTGGAGGAGCAGTGTTCAAATAAAAGGAGCCCCTAATCCAAAAGGCTCTCAAAACAGTAGTGATCAACAGAATAAAAATAATTCAGCCAAGGAATATTCATTTGATGGAAGTCGTGGATACTGTTATGTGTGCAAGATTGAACTGACATCTCAGCAACATGCAAAACAACACCTAGATGGGAAACCTCATGCTAAAGCCAAAGCTGCTCAAAGCATGGATTTACACAAGATAAATCCAGTCAGTGCTCAATATTCTCCTGAAGCTAAAACTACTGGTGTCCACAATGATGAATATGACTTCTCAGGAGGAAGGGGATATTGCTATATCTGTAAAATTGAGCTGACATCACAAGCTCATGCTGAACAGCATTTGTCAGGAAAAAACCATGAAAAGGCAAAAGCAAAAGGAAACACTGATGTCCAAAATTTGTTACCTTTAACTTGTGATATATGTCAGAAAACATTCAGTGGACCAGAATGTGCTTCTCAACATTTCAGCAGTGCAAAACATCGCCAAAAAGAGGCTGTTGTTCAATCCCACAATCCCAGTACACCTCCTACAAATCAGAATATTCCTGTAATTGAAGTGTCCCCCACCGACAGAACAAAATGGGTGATTTGTGAGGTGTGTAATGTTAGATTAAATTCTCTTGAGCAGCTAAGCATCCATAAACATAGTCCAAAGCATAAAGCAGAGGAAGAAAAATTAGCCAGAATGGGAACCAGTGTCAAAGTGATGAATACCCCAGATTTCAAAATGGATGCCATAAAACCCAGAGTCCAAGTTCAAGACACAGGTTTCTGTCCAGTAAGCCAGAGAATTGATTTTGCTGATCTCAGAGATGATGTGAGACCATCCCTTAATGCATCTGGACCTTCATCATTTTTATCAAATCAACCAGGTTGGTTTGCACAAGGGCTAGGGATAGAAGACATAACTCTAGTAACCATGCCCTCACTGAATGTAAACTCTATTCTAAAAGAACATAGCCAACCACCCGATCTAAAGGAAGACGATATGGATGATACACTTCCAAAAGAAGTGAGATTTGAAAATCCAGATATTAAATCAGGTGATATTGGAATATATATGAGTGAAGAAAAGAACCTCAAAGAAAAATATATGGAGAAGGAATTGGAAAAAGAACCTATAAATGAAAAAATTAACACATCCTCGGAGTCCTCTTCTCAATCAAGTCTTGAAATGCCACCTCTTGAAAGTAATATAATAATCAATAACTTAGAATCAGAAAAGAAAACAGACAACAGAAACATTGATAGAAAGGCTAACAAAGATCAAGAGAATCATTTGAAGAAGACCATGACGTCTAAGTGCGATGGACCACGACCTCCTGGTGCATATCCTTATGAGAGTAATTTGAATCGATCATTAAGCCACTCAGCATCTCGTGTCAATGATACTTCAAGATCTAGTGAAATATCACATTTGTCTTCGGCAAAATCAAATCAGATTTCTTCTCATCAGAATGTCACAAATCTAGAACAGTCAATACAGAAGTTAAATCTAAGCACAGATAGGTCAGGAGGAAATGTGAATAGTATTTCCGTAGAAAGAAGTCCATCCAAATTTGGAGATTCTCCAGGTGGTGATTTCAGTAAAGTAATGACAAGCAACCTTGGAGTGAGCTCGAAAAACATTGCGCAAACCAATTCCACACAAAGAATGCAAAGTCAGAGGTCCAGTGGATCATATTTAGTGAAACGTTTACCAAATACAAAATCAAGAGGGGGCACAAAAACTGGTGGTGCAAATGTAGCCTTATATGGTTCATCAGATTCCTCAGATGAATCAGAGGATCAGGAAGAGAATAATTTTTTTCCCTGCACAAGTAGAGATGTCTTTAACAAATTGCAGGAAGTGTGTGGTAATGATTCACTTAATGCACCTTCTTCCCAAGTGACTGAAAGTCCAGTATACCAACACAGCATGCCCAAATATTACTGCAAGATATGCCAGTGTCCAATGAATGCCAAGAAAGCTTACAAAGACCATATGGAGGGAAGGAGACACATGCAGAGGGTGGCTGTCATGGCAGCAGAGCCAAGAACCCATAGACCCATTGTGAAAGAGGTTCACAACCAAGGGAAAACAGACAGTAACCTCACTCGCTGGACTCCCAGGTCATACCAGCGGGAATTGTACGGGAGAGCGATGGAGGGTGACAGAGTTGTCTTTCTTCCCACAGGTTAGTATGGCACTTGAAAAATGTGACTTTAACTGTTTTTTCAACATTTATCTTCCAGCTCAGCTTTTTGGTAGAAATGAAAGACTGAATCCTAGCGCTAACAATTTCAGAGCACATAAGTCTAGTTTTATGTTATTTTGTTTGGTAGGAACTGGCAAGACTCTAATCTCTTGCATGGCCATTAGTGCAATGTTAGAACTGAATCCAACAAGACAGGCCCTGTTTCTGGTGGACAAAGTTCTCCTTGTCATCCAGCAGTCACGCTACCTTGTCAAGCAGATTGGAGACAGGCTCTATAAAAGGTCAGAAAGTCTAGGATTCCCTCTCTCCTAAAGTCAGGTGACCTATTGCTGTTGGTTTGCATCCATTGTGCATTGATAGGGGGCCTTCGTGGCAGAGTGGTTAGATTGATTATTTATTGTTTCCACCACACTCAACAATTTTTCAGTTCTCTGGTGGCATCCAGTTTTTTATTGATGGGGGAGAGAACCCAGATATAATGTACCTGGGAAGAGACCACCGACCTTCCAAAAGTAAACTGGCAAACTTTTTCACATATATTGGTGGGAACGAGAATCAAACCCATGCTGACTGGAGGTGAGAGGCCTTGTGATTTTGAGTGCAGTGCTCTAACCACTCAGCCACGGAAGACCCCCCCCCCCCCCCCACCAGTTGATTTCTGATCAATCATTTTGCATTAACATTATTGAACATTTTCAACTTCATCTTGATGACTACCCTTCCAGCTCCTTTCAAATTTGTTATAAAGCTTCTCAAATTTGGAACAAGGGGTATATAAATGTAATAGACTGGTTTGTGCCTCTGCTGAGAATCAAACCCAGGACCTCTGGCACAACAGTCCAGTGCTCTACTGATCAAGCTAAAGGGTTAACCCTTTTGTGCCAGAGGTCCCGGGTTCGATTCTCAGCAGAGGCACAAACCAGTCTCTGTTACATGAATTTTAAACTACTGCACAGTGCACCCTTGGCCATATTTAAAATCTGTTCTCTACAAATGCACACATCTGTAAGAAAAACTAAATGCATATCATGTAGAGCAAGAAGACATCTACCAAAACTAGAAATTTCATGATTCCTTGGGTAGAGTTCTGGGCAGGGTTGCTTAAAACCTTGGTTAAGCTTAACCAGTGGTTCAATCCCTTATCCACTGGTTAACTTTTAGCCACTGGTTAAATTCTGTTGCGCAAAAGTTAACCAGTGGATAAATTGTCTAACTGTTGGTTAAATATTGATGAAGGTTAACCAATCTGTAGAGGTAGATTAAGTCTTTTAACTAGTGGTTAAAAATGGCTGCCCACTTTCTTTTTGATGTAAACATTGACAAATAACACAAGAAACAGGAAGTTTACAGACATTTTAATCATAATTTTAATGAAACAGAGTACAAAGAAAGGTAAACATATTGTAAATAATCAGTCGTGTACATCACAGACATCATAGAACCCCACCTGTGTCGTTCACCATGTTTTCATTTGAGACAGTTTGGTTTCCTACAAATTTTAAAAAGTTATAATCATTATATTATTCAATGCATCTCTCTCTGATAACATTGAATGAAATTTAAAGATTTAGCTAGTTCGTAGAGAGGATATGTAGACGAAGTCACCGGGGAAGGGGGGGGGGGTCACAGAGGGGGAACAGATTAAACCCTTCACAGCTAAGTTTAATGCTGCAGTTCACCAATCCCTAATCATGCCTTTATGTTTGTAAACCCCCACCTCCACCCCCCACCTCTACTTTAAAGTAGTGTGGCTTTCGCACAGTGATATTTTCATACCCGTGCTGCTGTATATTAAGACTATATGCCAAAGGCAGCTGTTTAATTATATATACCCATTTAATTCATATTATTAAACTATTCAAATCATACTATTATATGAACATTTAAAAAGAACCAAATATTTTAAAAATGCACATTCCAAACTAGTAATAATTAAAATAATTTAAACTATATGAGGTTATTACTGCAGTTCACCCTTGAATTAGAATGTTTTGGTTGATACAGTATTGCGTTTTGTGACAACACAATTGAATCTGTTTGCAATACAATTGCGAAATCTTATTGGTCCAAATGTATAAGTCTGCCCAAAGTCCCTTTTAGGGCAGTAGTCACGTATTTGATAAATGCAATACACCTATCAACAGAAGTTCGTGACCTTATATTTTGACCAATGAAATGCGCTAGATAGTAAGCTCCGCCCACCACCACGAACCTCGGACAAATATCAGACATCCACCATTGTTTTGTATAGTAAACCCAGTATATATTGGCCTATCATGCAGAGATATTTTTGTATGAGGGATGATTAAATATTTTGCTATTAAATCAGCAAATCAGACAGTAGGTATCCATACATACTTATAATGCAGCCAAATTCATACCATTTCCATTAACCAGACTTATTTGCAGATGTGTATGCGTGGATTGCCCTATGTCACGGCAAAATCAGTAAATGTCCTCAAAATCATTGGGGGTGGGTTGGAAGGGACCACATTTATGGATTAGGATAATTATTGAATAAATGTATACATATTTTTAAAAAAATTAATTTGTCTGGATTGACAATCGTCGATGACACAAGCATTATAAAATGTGTACTTTTTTTTCGCCCTGTCTCCAATTTTGCTACGATGTAACCTAACCAATATGTGGCAGCAGTGAATCTTTGAGAAGCGGTTGCTGATTGAAAACAGTTAATTTTTAATTTTAACATTGTCGACAATGAAGAAACAACGCCGTACATGGCATTCTCTTTTTTTATATACGCAAACAAATCTCTCGTATTCACATGTTTTTTGCAAACGGCCCAAGTGCACCTCAGGAAACATCCTCAGCTACCAACAGTGTACGACATTAAATATTTTAACGTAGTGTTATTCTTGATGGCTAAAATTTGCAAACTCTTCCTAATATTCTGATGTTCTAATTATCTGTCTCAAAAGTGAGAAGTGAGAAAGTAGGCAGGTTGGACTGGCCAATGAAAAGTCTTTATTCAAATTGTTCAGTTGTGTCATTCAAATGTGTTGTCACTAGATGCAATACTGTATCGGGCAGAGCATTCTAATTCACAGGTGAATTGCAGTAATCATGTATACACATATTTCTTTTGTAAATGAATTTTTATTCAATATCAATAATCTTTACCATTATATTGATATTCAGAGTTTATTTGTGTACTGAAATTAGCTGGCCCCATGGGGATCCGGGCTAGAATACATCCTCAGTATCCCTTGCTTGTCATAAGAAGCAACTAAATGGGGCAGTCCTTTGGATGAGACCGTAAATATCGAGGCCCCGTGTCACAGCAGGTGTGGCATGTCAAAGATCCCTCCCTGCTCAAAGGCCATAAGTGCCTAGCATAGGCCAAAATTTTGCAGCCCTTCACTAGTAATGGTGATGTCTCCATATGAGTGAAAGATTTTCAAGAGGGATGTTAAACAATACACAATCAATCAATCAAATTAATTGACAGCAAACAAGTAGATTAAAAAAGGTGTAAAATACACAATGCTATCTTATAGTGAGATTGTAATCAAAGCTGTCAACATCCAGTGTAAAAAAAAAAAAAAAAAAAAAAAAAAATTGCAAAAAAAAAAAAAAAAGAAAGAAATGAAAAAAAGCTTGTACTTCCAGGAAATAATTAAAAATAAGCAAACTCTACTTGTTTTGAAATAATGTACAATTCAGATAACATTAAAAATACATGTGATTATAGCTATTTCTTTAAAACATTAGTAGGGGTGCAATGATAATGGGGTTTTTTTATCCATGGGGTCCAAAGTGGTGGGGGCAATAGTTTCTTTGAATAAAAATATTTACTGCATTTATGTTATGTCAATATGAATCAATTATGAAATGATCAAATGAGATTGAAATTTGAAAACATTCAATTCAGTCTATTAAATTTTTATGCAAATTATGTTCCTACTGCCGAGATTGAATCAATTATGTGAGGCCCCAAATTCTAAAGGAGCGAATTCATAGATTACAGTGACCTTCACATTGTTGTTAAACAATATGCATTTCAATTATCATATATACCTGTAGATTTTAATTATGCCTACTGTATGTGATGAATTTACTGAATACATCAGTGGATTACAACTCCATGTTTGGTGTTACCTCCTGGAGGATAAAATAAATTAGAAGCTGGTTTGCAGACAAACTACTCCATTTACAATTTGCCTCTGACTTGCATGTCTCAAGTCAGTGTTTGGAATAGGAAAAGTACAGCTTTAAATTACTTGAGTTTGAATTTAATACAATACCGTGAATATTGAGGCCTCCAACTTCAACTCCTAAAGAAATCCCGGTAACACTAGATTACTGAGTGAATCCTGATGGATCTCTAAAATTTTCTGACAAATGGTGTCGAGTGACAGAGGTGGACCGCCTCCAGTCCAGTCTATATACAGCAAGTTTTCTGCCTATAGTTTCTTCTCCTTTTGCTTTCAGACAAGCCTTCCTGTACTTCTCTTTCACAATCTCAACTATTTAACACCCCCCCCCCCCCCCCCCCAAGTGTTTTCCCCTTTAGTTTATGGCCTTGGTTGACTTCAAAATACAACTAAGAACAGCGTCTCATCAGGTGAAAAGTTTTCACTCCACTTTATGTACATTTGCAGCCACCATTATTGTTTACAAGTTCAGACGACCGTTGTTGAATTATGGGATACTAACCACTGGTTAAATGTGCTTAACCATTGGTTAGTAAGTCCTAAGGCTAAATTTACTTTGAGCAACAGAGATTTGACTTATGGATTTCTCAACTCTGTGGGTAGGGATTCCAAGTCCAGGATGAGGTCAATATAGTCATATATTGTTAATGTCCATTACAATCCATTACATTTACTCTAATAAACTTCTATAATTGTAGTGACACCAGATAAATGTAAAATGAATATTAAGGAAGAGGCCGAGCAGAAACGGGTACACCATCTGAATGCTTTGTTAAGATGTATTATAACCCTGCTACTTTAAACTGTAAAGTTCATTACTCATCACTCAGGGTCAAGGACTAGGGCAGGGCTAATGTAATTAACAATATATAGTAAAAAGGGGACCACATTTATTAAAAAAAAATTCTTAGATGCTTGTAATGATACTGCATAAATACTGAATGCATTTTAAAGAAGATCTAGAAGGCCTCAACCAAAATTTTGAATTTCCTGACCCCATGGTAGGGATTCTAATTCCAGATGGGGCAAGCCCAGTATGATTGTAATAGTTCTCACATGTAATGTGTATGGTATGTGTGAATATTTTCTTCTTTTCTTGTAGTGATGTTGAATAAGAGCTTAAAGCAATATAAGCTGCCAAAATTGCAATTTTTAATAGTGGCATTAAAAGAGGTTAAATGAACGTTGATATGATTGAAAAAAAGAACTGCATCGAATTTCCTCTCTTATGCATCGTTTACACACCTTTACGTGATGAAAAATATATTCCTCGACATTCCATTTGACCCTAACAATGGCAGCTGATTAATCGTCGGCGACAATCCCGAAGATAACCGATGTTGACATGAATGATTCTGATGCTGATCGGGGTGGATCGGGTTGTATCCGGGTCATTAAAATATGGACGGCGAGGTGAGATAAAATTCTAGTTACCATCATTATTTTGGCATTGTTAACAATGTTATATGTTTTTATATCTTTTTCGTCCCGAATCAGTCAAAGTCGGCTTTCTCCCTCGCTTCGAACCTTTCGTGTCAGACATCTTTCATGCTTACCGGAAATATTGCGCTTGCGCATTTGATTTTGCCGAATGAGTTCAACTTTAGGTCATTGCATACGGAAATAATGTCGGAAAAATTAAGGTACGGGAAGACTTAATTTCAACTGTCGAACAATTTTTACATTTAATGCAAAAAATACAACATGTCAAAAGTTTAATCGATAAAATCAGGTATTAGGAGGTAGATGTTTACAAAATTTCGATTAAATTTTAGGGACCCCAAAATAACAATTTTGACAGCTTATATTGCTTTAAGGCATATTTAGCAAGAGTGTGAAGGCCTCTACCAAAATGATAAATTTCAGGATCCCTGGGGCATGGGTTCTGACTAAGTCAGGTCCAAAATAGTTCTATATTCTAGTATATATATATTATGCGAATTCTTTCATCAATATGGGCACTTTTGGGGGCATTTGTGTTCTAAGAACACATCTTGTTTTACAATATGCGTGATATATTGGTGCTGAACATTTTGTATTATACTGCTGTTGAATATTAGAATTTGACTCAGAGATTTCCTAGCCCTTGGGACTAGTGGTACCTTTAACTAATACGCCAGGGAGTGATGGGGTCTGTGGACATCTTGTTATTAAAGCTACATTGTAACATTTGTATGTTACGTATATATGTAGAGTTACTGCATACACTCTACCCAAATCAAATGATGTATGCAAAAGTGAGAGGGATCTATGTTATTCATTAAATTTTCAATCCAGCAGGTAAAATGAGCTTCCACTTTGTATCAATCACTATGAAGTCAAATCAAAAATCTTTATTTTGAGTCAGACATGGTATGTAACAATACAACATGAGCTCTAAAGATTTATTTGCCAACTGAAGAAGAAAACTATATCTCAGCAGTAAATGACATCTAGTACATTTATCTTTGAAATTGTGTGCTTTCCTTGGCATTTTTTAAAAAAAAAAGACAAATGACATGTCATGATATACGTCTTCTACAATCCATTGTTAGAACCGACAGCAATAGTTGTTTGTTATGATTATCACTAATCAAATATGACACAGTTCCATTAATTACTGATATTTAAGCATATTTTTACCAATGATACACAAAATGTTATTTCCCTGTTGGTTTGTTGTGATGACACAAGATCAGGGAAGTTTAGGCAGTGACAGAGTGAACAATTATGAAGAATCATTATTAGTACTAGGCCAGGTAGTGGTTATTACACCTATTATTACACCTCATATGTACAAAGTTATCAAAATTATACAATGGCTTGGGTACTTCAAATCAACACCTCTAAAAAGCTCAGGGACTTTTTTGATATTTGTGTCTCTGAACTTAATTTAATAACTTTAAAAGCTCAGGGACTTTTTTGATATTTGTGTCTCTGAACTTAATTTAATAACTTAATCTGTACTTGATGCATACAATCTGACTAAAATACAGACTTGTGTATATATATGATACAGATCAGTACTATAGTCAGATTGTCCTTTTACTTATGAAGGATAAGTGATGTTAAAACAAATATGTATTTTTATGTGTTTTATATGTAAAAACAGTCTAATCAATCTAGAAAACCTGGAAAGAGGAGTAGTGGAACTCAAGTTTTACATTTTTGCCGATAAAGGGGTGGATGGTGAGTTGAAGAGTACAAAATATGACCATTTTTGTTACAGAAGTTTAACTAAAAGGGTGGGATTGCAATTCCCATACCCTCCCCTCCAAGTCCGCCACTGTAAAATGTCTTATACAAAAAGGGAGACTCATCAAATTTTCATGAATTGAAGCTGCTCATAAACCGTGAGTCCAGAACTCACCTTGAAAAATTCCCAGTGACAACCGTGAAATTCCATTATGATTGTATATAAACATAATCTTTTATTATAACATGAGCTTGATAATCACAGGTTTGACCCAAATGACCCTTCCAGTCTGGTGGACCGAAAGTTAAAAATAGCAGCCCTCTGTGGGGGTCAGCAGTCCACAGACGGTGTTCCTATCTGGCAACATGATCTCATTGTTGTTACGGCAGGTGAGTGCAAATAGTTTGGAAATCATGGAAACAAAGAAAGAATTTTGAATGTGGTCCATTTCTTCTTGTATCATAAAATTTTATGAAGAAAGTACGTACAGGAATAGGAGAATTGTGTTTTTGTAATGAATCTACATAAAAGTTTATACATTTGGAAGGTAGAATAATCAGGGTGGGATTTATCACACATTATTCATTCAGAATATCAGGTAAAGAAATAATGAGCACTTCAATTTAGATAACATTCATTTGGTTTTATTTACTTGGGAAGTGCAGTCAGGCTAAAGACATAATTTGTGAGGCAGCAGATTTAACAAAGGCAGAGCTTAACTGTACTTCTCAATTTAACATTTTATAATGCTTAGTCTTAAATCATTTTGAAATGGAAGAATCATGGCAGATTGCTTAAGATATCCATTTCCTTTTAAAGTTTGGTTTGAAATATTGAAATGGGTCAAAAGTTTGCTTTTGAAATAGACAATACATTTTAAGAAGAAATTCAAGTTTTGGGTCAACATTTTTATTGCTTTGCTCACCTGATCTAAAGGTTCAGTCTAGAGTTCTTGGGTAGGGACTAGGGCTGTGACAATGAATCAATCTGTTCATCATATATGTATAAGAGAAAGGTGAGGCTTAGGCCCCTGTGTCATGTAGTCTACTTCAAAAGCATCAGAAAGTCAGGAAGTTGTCCATATTGTTCATTTTGTGTGGAATTTACATTTGTTGAAGATTTGATAATGCAGACAAATTACAACATACACTGTAAAACACTGAACTTATTTCAAGAGGTTTTTTTTCCACAACCTTGCCTTGTTGGATTGATCAATATTATGTGATTTGTGTGCTAATTGTTTTATCCTCATTACATTAAATACAAAACTATCTTGATTACATTTATAGACAAAATTATTCATCAGAGTACATATTATTTTCATGTCAAGGCAACTTTTCAAGTGTATGCAATGATTAAAGTCTTTTGAATAAAAGTGAATTGTAATAATTTCTTATCTAATTCTTCCTACTAATCACATGGGATATATTTTGATTGTATTTTTTGATATTAGCTTACTGTGATCAGCTGATCATGAAGAATGTTCTGCGATGGAAAGATCTATGTATTGTTGTGTTTGATGAGGCACATCATTGCACAAAGAGTCATCCTTTCAACAAGCAACTAGAGAACTACCATTTAACTATGGATGTAAAGGAGAGACCCAAAATTCTAGGGCTAACAGCTTCCCCTGCTGGCAAAAAGACATTTCCCTTCACAGTAGCCATGCTAAAGAATTTGATGCAAAGTATGGGTGGAGCCAAAATTGCAGTTGCTAAGGAACATAAAACTGAGTTAGAGAGGTAATTTTGGCAAACATATGGCATTGCACATGTTTTGTGAAAGTTATGAAAAGGAATGAGTTTTCACTTTTCAATTTTACAACCCGATGACTTTTGTGTTTGAGTCATATAGTATAACTTTGTTGTAGAAAAACAGTAGATTAGAAGTTCATATTTGACTCCAATGTTGCTGGAGACCAAATAATGTGTACTGACTTTAAGGGTAATTCACTTGTAAAATATTCAGAAATATTTGTCTGTGTTACAGCATTCTAATTCTGAGACATTGGAACTCATATTTCGCACATGGATTTATTATGACCAGATAATATGTTGTGATCCTGATCCCAGGTCATATTAATAAAATAAAATTGTCAAGGTTCATTTGGGCCACAGCTTTGGAATGGCGAAATTCACATTTGTCAAAAAGGTAGTCTATAATCAGACTGTGTACCGATCCTAAACCAATGTCAATTGGTAAGATCCAAAGTCACAAATTTAAAAAGTTAAGAAATATTTGTTTACACATACATGTAGTTTTGCAAAGGCAAAATATTAGAAGCATATATTTTTGTTCCAAATGTTTCTGTGACAAGACAAATCAAAGTCATTTGTCCAAGTTCAAGGTTAATAGCCAAAAAGAAATTGAAGATTTGTCCCAGTCATTAAAATTTAATGAAGCACTAGAATCTCATTTAAGGTTTCTTACAATCAAACGCTGTCTTGAACCCTGAACCAACATCAAAATTCAAAGTTTGAAATATTTTTGTATAAGCCATAATTCCTGTAGTTAGAAATAATAACAGTAGAACCCTCCCTTTTAACATGATGCTTTATTTTCCAAACTATTTCATCATAATATGCAGATCATCGTAATAAACGATTCATGTATATACACAAATCTTAAATCTCAGAATTTTCATACAAAACAGGTCATGTCAAACATTGTTTGTTTACTTTGTACATATGTAGATGTCCATATTTTTTATTGAATTTATGAAATAAAATGTTTAGCATAATGTATTCTCAGAAAATTGATTATTGACTAAAATGGCAGGACAAGTAAATACAGAGTCAAAGATGATGAGATGTTGTGTCTCCTATCCAAGATTTAACAATGTTTGAAAATAATAATTTAGCCTCTTTTGACAGTGATTCTTGTCCGTGCATAAATTGGACTGATAAACATTCTAGTCCTTGCAGGAATAAGGAATATATGCATTTATTGCCATGAAAACAATTGCAAATTACTCATTTCATAATTACTTGGTATTATACATTTTCTGAGCATTCTAAATATCATATATTGTGTTATCAGAATATGTATTTTTTTAGCCCCCAACCAGAATTGCTGAAGGGGACTAATAGTTTACCCTTGGCCTGTCCGTCTGTCTGTCATTCTGAATCAGTTTTCCAGACTTTTCTCTGCATTGGATGAAGATATTCAACAGAAATTTTATATATGACTGCCTTGAATAGTTACAGATCAAGTTTGAGTTTCATTATGCTTGACCTACTTTTGACTGAATTTTGCCCCTTGATGAATGCTTGGTTTTCCAGACTTTTATCTGTATAGGATGAAGTTATTCAACTGAAATTTTATAAATGGCTTTGTCTTGAATAGTTACAAATCAAGTTTCAGTTTCAGTATGCTTGGCTTACTTTTGACTGAATTATGCCCCTTGGTAAATTACAAGAATCAGTAGTTTTATGGACTTATCTCTGCATTGGATGAAGATATTCATTTGAAATTTGATATTAGGCTTTGTCTTGGCTATTTACAGATCAAGTTTGAGTTTCATTATGCTTAACCTACTTTTGATTGAATTATTCTTCTGGTAGGGGACTTTGTATTGACTGCAATACACTCAGAATGCTTGGTTTGGTTTTTTTTCAGATACCAGTCAAGTGCAGAACTCATTGTTAACTACAAACCAATGAGCGTCAAAGAGCAAAAGTTCCAGAAAGAGCTACAAATGTATCTACTAAACTGCTACTTAAGACTTTCAGCAGAAACAAACATTCTGGAAAAAATGGATTTAGGCTTAGTGCCCACCCAGGGTATTGATTTTCCTGATGATAAGAAAAGCATATGTGCAAAAGAGTTGCATGGGGATATCCTGAACAGCCTGGAAGTCACTCTAAATGATGCAGAACCAAGTGACCAATCAGCTGCCGGTAAAATTCGGCACAGAAACCTTGTTACACATACCAGGAACATCTGCATTGCTCTGAACACTTTATATGAAACAGGTGTGAAAACAGCAGTCGAGGAATTGGATGAACTCATGGCACTTTCAACAAATAGCAACTTTGAATTTGCCAAGGGGATGAATCTTAATCCTGATAATCTTTTATCCGAGATTGAAATCATACAAGAGATGGTGCAGACTAGCTTACCTGGATTAATGATTGATGCTGAGAGTCAGCTCTCTTCCAGAATTGTAGAAATGATGAAGGCACTGTTGAATCCACGCTACATTGATTGGTCCCAGACCCATCCAATGGCCCTAGTCCTTGTAAAAGAGAGAAGTTCAGCCAAAAAAATTAGTGACATACTGCAAGCACAGAAGACGATATCAGAGAAGCAACTGAAAGTGACCTACTTGGTTGGCCATGGTGGAGGGTCAGGAGTTGGTAAAGGGATGGATGTGAAACACCAAAGAGAAATATTGCAGGATATAAAAAATCACAAGTACCAGATTGTTATAGCTACTTCTGTTGCAGAGGAAGGCATAGATATCCCAGAGTGTGAGCTGGTAATAACCATGAATCTGCCATCCAGTGTTACAGCCCTGGTCCAGATGAGGGGCCGAGCTCGGAAAGAAAACAGCAAGTTTGTGGTTCTGTGCAATGATAAAATTGAAGAAGATAAATTGTCAGAGTTGATGAAAAAAGAAGATAATATGATCAAGGCAGCCAACTTTCTGTTTGACAGTCAAAATAAACAAGAGGCAAAAGAAAACTAATTCTAATCCCTGCATCTCATTCAATGATCACTTTTCTGCTAAAGAAAAAGAAACCTCTGTTGAAGTTTTCTCAAATCTTGTCTAGTTTTGACCAACAAATAGAAATATGCCCTGATTATATTAAGTCAATAGCTCTATTTTCTAGCTTTGATAAAGATTACAAAAATGATATGTTCCAAATGAAAATTCACTTCACTTGGAACTGTCTTCCTTCCGTCGTCTCCTTTTAAGGTGGATGTACCATCGTTAAGAGTTTTTCCATTCCTATTAGGAATATTTTCATTAATCACGCACTTGTATTATTCTTTGTTGAAAGCGAACTTCTGAGTTCTGATCATAGAATTTTACATAACAGAGTATGGCGATACTTGTCCTAGCTGTCTGATCTTATAAATTAATGTCTGTTACCCAGGATAAAATTTCAGGTATATTATTATAACAATTCAAATTAGTTTCTTAATTCTTACTGATAGAATGAATACTTCAGACTAATCTTATAAAGGTTAAGGAAGTCAATGATACTGAGAAGATTTTAGAAACATGTGGAATATATGTAATATATCGCTTGATATGTTACATCGTCACAATCTGTGCCTAGTCTATGATTGTCTCTGTTCACACTATGTCATAATGGTTTGAAATAGAGTAGGTACTCCCAGAGTTGGTAAGCGTGGCTTGTGACGATGGTTATGTTCCACGACAAAGAATTCAATTTTTATGCATGCAAGTGTTGTCTTACTCTTTATATGAAGATGATCCTTGAAAAAAATGTTAAATGTTGTTTACAGACAGAATTTTTCATATTTTCTTGTCGATCATACAAATTAACTTATTTTCTCTGTGGCTTCACATTTTATTTCAAGTGTTTTTGTGTAGACTTGCTGTATAAGAAACTGTTCCAGCATGAGCATGCTAGATCTGATAAAATTACAGACATTGAGCAACATAATATATTACAATCTTATCAGATGTTGTTTGGTGGTCAGAATGAAATTAGATTATATCTATTTTAGTTTTTGTGGAAGTTGATTGAAATTTGTTGATTCAAACTTTGTGTGATATTTAATGCAGATAAATGCATATTTGGACTGAGTAACTCTTTTATCTGGAATTTCAAGTTAAATTGACAGACCTTCCTCTCAAAGTTATTGTTAATATTCATGATGATTTAATTACAATTATAATTACAATTATAATTAGGGATGGCATTATTTTTTTTTTGAAGAATGTAAATTTAAATGAAATGCCAGATCTACTTAAAACAAACTTGCATGATTGATGGGATCAGATGTACACATCTCTGTGTCAGTCCATTATTCTTGCTAACTTCTATGTGACTAACAATTCAAGTTTTTATGTCCCTGAAATCCAAGATCAGTGGCATATTTTTTTTGGTCTGTATGTCTATACAGTTTAAATCTTGGTCATAATTTCCGTGGTATAAATATGGAAGTTTAAAGTTGTTACGCTTGTATTTGATTTTTAAGTGAAAATCAAAGGACAGTGTTACAGCTTTATTTTATTATCGTTAAAACTTGTACTTAGGTCAGTTGTGTAACAATGGAGTTTCATAAGTTGTATTACATGTACACAGTGTCATGTAGGTGGTTCAGACTTGCAGGCACTTTTTGGACATTTGTTTCACATAGATTTCATGTATATATAGACTTCGTGCTTGAATTTCAAATGTCTTCTCTGTTATGCTAATGTCAAAGAATTGAATGATTTTATTGATTTTTTTAAAACTTGTTAGCAAGGTAAATTGAATGATTCAGTGACATTCTGCCTTGATAATGAATTTGTACTTGTGAAAATAATCAGGTGATCTTATTGAGAACATGCTTCTGGGACTTACTAGGTCACCTGAGTTACTTTGTGACCTTTATTATGATCTATGTCATTAATCTCGTTCATAATGCATGAATGTTTGGACATTTCACTTCACTTTTTATGAAAAACTATCTGAGATACTGGAAAGATGATGCACATAGTAAAGGCATTTACTGAGGTTATGAAATCCCTGCAGTTGTCCCATCTTAGATCACTAGATCAGGTGTTCAGAGTTTAAGCTGTTGATGTATAGCTTTATCTTGTGAAAATGCATTAAATCTTAAAACTCTATTATGTAGCAAACAGACTGGGTACATATAGTTATAAAATGCAAGGGAATCCCTTACTATGATTAAGACATGACAAGACGTGGGAGTGAATTCACAGGCAGTGAAAATCTATCAAATTCATTATTAAAATGTTCTTTTACTTGTGAACTACTACATTGTAGTAGAGAAATTGGGTTCATGACATTATGTAATGCCATTTTATTTTACACTTTTTTTTCAGTAAGGGATAAATATTCCTGAAATCAACACTTTCGAAAATTATCTGGCTCTCATCTTGATAAAGTAAAGAGTAAAACAATGTTAGGTCACCTGAGATACAGGCTTCAGTGAACTTGAGGTCATTAGAATGTTACATTTTATACTTTCTTCAGTCACTTGTCCATTTTTAATCAAACTTGGCTCAAAGTAAAAAAAATTTTCAAATGAAGGATCATACAAGCTTCTATCGCTTCTATGGGCACCATTGGTAAATAGGATGAATTTTTAGAAGAAGAAAAAAATGTCACAGAACTAAAAAAGTTTTAAAATTCTGCATGATATAGAATGTTGATTCAAGTTTGTTTGAGCTACATGTATGACCCCAGAGGTCAGGATGGGGCCATAATATTAAATTGAAATATAGGAGAAAAACTTTTTTGTGCAAGAAACATCAATCCTGTGGTCAGGTGGTAGTGCAGAATGATTCAGAATATTAAAACTAGGATTCCTGGTGAGGTTGGAGTGGAGGTTCATTGTGTAGAATAAAAATGTTTAAAAAGTCGTAGAAGTCTTCTCAAGAACCAGTCATGTAGTGTGTGTCAAATTAATATGAAATCATCCACTAGTATTGTAGTTTCAAGAAGTGGTTATGTGACATATTGTATCATTGACATATTGTATCTTGAGGAATCCAGAGGTGTGCATGGTCATGTCACATAGAAGGTCAATAATAAATATGAGAAAACATGAGAGCTCAAAGAGAAAGAGGACGTGATAGACCCATTTTGTGCACTGTCAACAAGCTTACCAATTTTAAATTTACCAATCCTGTGTTCATTTTTAATTTAGGTCATAGGATACCTAAGACTTTGGACACATTGTACAGAATGTATTTCATCAAACAATTTAAATTGATCATTACTAAATAGTTTTAAAACCCCGTGGGGTTCCAGGTTGTTCGAATAGATCCTTAGTACCCCTTGCTTATCGTAAGAGGTGACTAAATGGGATGGTCCTTCAGATGAGACCTTACAACTGAAGCACCATGTCACAGAGGTGTGGCATGTTAAAGATCCCCTCCCTGCTCAAAGGCCGTAAGCGCCGAGCATTGGCCTAAATTTTGCAGCCCTTCACCGAAAATGGTGACGTCGCCATGTGAGTGAGAGATTCTCAAGAGGGGCATTAAACAATATATAATCAATCAATAGATTTGAAGGATTTTAGATTTTAAGTAATTTTTTTCATTTTCAAGTAAAGATTTGTAAAAAATAAAATATAAAGGTGGTTTTATAGGAAAATTTGTTGATAAATGTAGGTTTTTAGCAAAGTTTAACATGTACAAATATTTTTTATTTCGAAATTCTTTTTTTTTTTTTTAGGGTATCCTATGTCCTTTAGCTTGACTGTTTAAATTGTCCCAATTGTTATATTTTTTTGTTTTGTTGCATAATTTGCATTGTAAAATGAAAATGTTTCAATAGACTTCTAGTTTTTGTTGTAAAGAGGATGTTTTTAAATATTATTGTTATCCATTGCTGAAATAAAAAAAAAAACTGCTTTAAATTTTCTTTTGTTGAATTTTGTAGGGCAAGGTAGTTTTGTTTATGACAATTAGAGTGTTATTGAATTGGGGAAACAGGTTTTCATTGTAAAGTGTTCATTCCTACGATAAAGTGTCAAAAAGTAGACCCTCTTTTCTTATAAGGGAACACATGTTTCAATGATGGACCTTTCGTTATACAAAGAATATTTATAAAATGTTTTACAGCTACGTGTAGGTGATGGCTATACAAATGTGATTAAGAAGTACATGGTTTAAAAATTGGTCCCTTTCATATTTCAATTTTTAAAAATCTTTTTCTGTGGTATACATGTACCACAATGGTACCATTGGCCTCAGTTGACAATAATGCGTGCATTCTTTGAAAGTGCATCTTTGTTTACACTATGACCTTTTGTCTCATTAGAGGTTCAAATAACATACAAGTGTATATAAGGAAAAATTCTGTAAAAATCAAATCTACAAGGGTACAGTTTGTCAAATTGATATGCAAACATCCTATGTAGTGTAGATTAATTTCTTGTTTTAAATCATCACCTCTGTGTTGGGGATTTTTAAGATCTATATTACATATATATTAGGAAACTTGTTTTTACAATAAAGATTTTTTTAATCATGAGGCCAGGTATTGTTTTACATCCCTTTGACAATTTTTCACTCATATGGAGACATCATCAGCTGTTTGGTAACGTACCACAAATTTAGACCTCTGCTTAGTGCTAAGGACCATGACAGGGTCTTCACCATGCCTGAACGCTAGTCATGACACAGGACCACTGTTTTTAGGGACATATCCAAGAGACCCATGGGTCATTTCTAATATAAATGACGGGCACCACATCAAAGTAATTTACGAAAAAAAAGTGATATCAACAAAAGCAATCAATAAAAAGGATAACTGCTTAAATATGTGTAAGCATTGAGGTATACGTCATGTACATAAATCTAATTATGTACATAGAATCAAATTAGTTTCCCAGAAAACCCATCAACTTTAATTTTAAGGGGTTTGGGGGGGGGGGGGGTTATTAAGGATTTTTTTATTTTTATCTTTTTTTATATCTTTATAATTTTGTTATCAATCATTGCTGAGTCATAAATATTTAGTACTCGGTAAACTTTCCAAAAAATCGCCAGTCTGTGTTCACTTTCACTTACGAACTCGGTGATGTTTTCAATCTTTTCATGGCGCTGAATGAAGAATTTTTAGGATCTCGGCAAACAGACTTTTTTCATTTGAATGTCTGAAAAATTCAACCACACTTGGTATATCTGGCGTAAAGTCTTTTGGCAAAACAGTCTTTAACATTATAAGCTGGCAATGAAGATCCTTTGGCTTCAAATCTGTATCATATAGGGTCGTGGCAAAATTGAATTCTTCTTCAAACGTGTGACCTGTGCAAGCCTTAATTACGAGGTTTTCAAGTTTAACATAAGCTTTGTTACCTGGTTGGTTAAATCTAGATTTTATGCCAGCTAAAAACAGATCTAATGCCTCGTAGAAATCTTTCCTATACATATCTGCACACGATGAAAAAGTATGTGCTGCTGTCCCATCATCAAGTTTGCGAGGAATTTTGCGTTTTCCAGGAAGAACAGAATTATCGATGTTCATCTGTTTGCTTTTTCAACAACTTCCTCGTAAAACTGAGTGAAGATTGTCTCATCTCGGAGACTTTGCAAAGCACTCGTTGTCGTTGATGCCATTTTTTGACCGTCACTCGCCGAGAGATTTGGAGCCTGCAGAGCCCCTACCAGATTATCACTATAACGTAAAAGTATTTCACTCAGTAAACACCCAAAGAAGAAATCAAACCTGCACATATAAGCAGCCACTTTCCTAATTCTGTTTCTCATTTGTACCTCACGCACGTATTGGAGGCTTTCATCCCAAACATTTCTTAGAATATCATAGTTTGACAAAATGCTCAAAAATGTGTCGGCTTTTATTGTCCATCTTGTGGGACACAAAACTCTTATTCTCGCTGACGTTTTCTCTAGATTTTGGGTATTTTTTAATGTATTGAAAATCATCTCCCTTCTTGGAGATTCTTTAATCAACTTTGTTATATCCTTTACAATGTCCAGGGTGTCTCTAAGCAACTTACATCCCGTAATAGAATCACTGCAAGCTAGGTTAAGAGCATGACTGTAACAGTGTATGTAAAAGGCTCTGGATTCAAGTGCATGAATTTGTGTTGCAACACCTGTCTTTGAACCAGTCATAGAAGCAGCCATGTCATAACAATAGTCTCGTACTTTGTTGATAGGCAGATCGGACCTCAAAAGGGCATCTTTAATTGCTAGGGTTATTGAATTGGCCCCAATGTCAGAAAGACCGTATATCCCTAATCAATCTTTATGAGCGGTAAAATTTTAATCCAACCCATCGACTGCATAAAACAAGTTGCACTTTGTTGGAAATATCGTGTTTCGCCTGCCATTATTGAAAAGAATTCAGACGATTTGATGAAAGCAACAATTTGTCGCAAAACCCCATCACCTGCTAAATTTCAGTTGGTATATATGGAGCAACATAATTATTTGTCTTGCGTTGCAGCCATTACTGAAGCTGGGGATCGCGTTTAGCCTCTAGCAAGAGAAGTTGATTAAAGTTCGAGTTTTCCTCGTCTTTGTCACCCCAAAGAGCAATTCCTTTTCGAGCAAGAAACTTCAAAATGTTTGTGATTTTAAGCAAATTCTCTTTGTTAGACTTCTCGACTTCGTACGTCTTTGAAAGACATTCTCCAACATCTTTAACCGCCTCCTTTATCGTAAACTCCCTTTCCATTGCCTCTATATGGCAATCACTTTTCTCATGTGCGGCGAATTTTGTGGTTGCCTTTTTCCAGTTTTTAAAACCACTTGATATGAAAGCTTTTTCTTTCTTGTGACAACTGAGAGTCTTCTTCTGAAATGATTTTATGCAAAGAAAACAGATACATCTTTGATTTCTATATAATGTAACCAAGACCACCGATCAAACCAGGGGACATTGAAAGATCTCATCTTTTTACCAAACTGTTTTGCTGGAAAGAAAATATTCCTTGGCTGATATGGGGTACTGCCGATCTCTAGCGTATGCCATTTTTCATGTACAACCTAGGTCTTTTGAACTGATATTTCTGAGATATCTTCTGAAGAAGAAGAATCAATAAAGGAAGCAACCTTAACATGTTTGTGTGTTTCTTTGTTTGCAGTTTCCCCCAATTTACCTGTTTCAATAGACTCTTCATTTGTGTTAGACTCCAAGAGTGGGGAAGGACTATCTTGTGATTGTTTTGGTTCAAATGAGCGATGAGGTTCAGAATCCTCAAAGGATAACCTCGAACGCTTTGAAAGAGGTTCCAGACTCTCCGTGGCCGAGTGGTTAGAGCATTGCGCTCAAAATTACAAGGCCTCTCACCTCTAGTCGGCGCGGGTTCCATTCTCGCTCGCGCCGATATATGTGAGAACGTTTGCCAGTTTACTTTTGGAAGGTCGATGGTCTCTTCCCGGGTACATTGTATCTGGGTTCTCTCTTCCATCTACAAAAAACTGGACGCCACCAGATAACTGAAAGATTGTTGATTGATTGATTGATTATTTATTGCTTTCCGCCACACTCAACAATTTTACAGTTATCTGGTGGCGTCCAGTTTTTGTTGGTGGAGGAGAGAACCCAGATACAATGTACCTGGGAAGAGACCACCGACCTTCCGCTGGCAAACTTGCTCACATAACGCCGCGGCCGAGATTCGAACACGCGCCGACAGAGGTGAGAGGCTTCGTGATTTTGAGCCCGATGCTCTAACCACTCGGCCACGGAGGCCCCCGAAAGATTGTTGAGTGTGGCGGAAAACAACAATCATTCAATCATGAAAGAGGTACCCCAAGCTTATGAATACAGGCAACAAAATGATTAGGTGTCCAACCATCTATTTTTGTAGCAATTATTTGAGTCCACATGATGTGGATAGCATCCTGATATTCTTTAGCATCAGCACGGTCAAGAGGAACAAGAAGCTGATTATGATCTTGTCTGTTTACACCAGGGTTTTGCACCTCGGGGGAAAATCGACATGATTGGTTTCTGCAAAACGTTAGAAGCTACGAACATATGTAAAAGGCTTGAATAGTAACGGTTCTGGGTTGTTTTTATTGCTTTTTTATTGTACTTCACACATTGTCGGGTATACCTTTATAAAAAGTGATAAAAAGGTCAACAATTCATCATATTAGCTGTACAAAAAGATTTTTAAATATATACAAACGTTGAACTGATATTAGGACAGTTGGGTATAGACATTTTTGTATCAAGACGAAGTTTCTATGAACAAGCTATCTAATGAACTATTAGAATTTGGAAGTTAGTCAAGGTCACGCATATTAGATACCTTTTGATCAGTCGTCCATTGCGAGATTTTTTCACTCGTATGAGTCGTCAAGAAATACCGGTAAAGGACTTTAAACGACACTTGAACAGTGAGGGTACTTTACCGTGCCAACGCCTTTCGCGACACAACTTAAGGTCATATCCGAAATATCCTTGACTCTCACTCCTAGTGCCGGGCACTTGGCAAGAGAACAGTCATTACATATCATAGGTTTGACGCCAGATGCGGAGCTGGGAACGAGAACCCAACCATTACTTCATGATTACGATCTTTTGGATGATGCCTTAAGAAATATTAAGGCATTAAGTGCTTTTCATAATATTTTTTTTATTTAAGCTAAAGGACAGTCACACTGACTTGACTCCCCATGCCCCCCCCCCCCCCCCGATTTCTACGGTCATGCTCTGAGAGTACAGAAGTACAAACTGCATATTCTTCATTCCAAAGGTCCCCAGGGACTGTACCCAATGAAGTTCACTTATCCCTAATTAGTAAACTGTTTTCAGAGGGGAGGTGGTTAAAAAAAACCAATGAAAGTTGATGAGAAATAAAGTTCTTGTGCATTTACTCAGGTGACCATTGTGTGCTGATAAACATATCGTCATAAAAACGCAGTGATGCATCATGCCTTTGACTGAGAAAGCTATAATTTCTTGTCTAACATTTGAATACATGAGGAATGTTGAATGGAAAACGGTATTGAATTTCCTTTTTTTTTTGTTGGTACACTGTTTTGTGTTGTTTAAATATTTCGTCACATGGACTACAAGTCCCGCTGTTGTGTCTCGGGACAATTTTGTTTGAGGAAAAACCAACGATACGATACATGGCGAACAGGATATTGATTAATATGTTGCGTAATTTTGGTATTGGATTTCATAGGTAGGCCTAGGTATTTGAATATACTCAATATTCAACAGTATTGTGTGAACAGCCAAACCAAACACACGTTAATGATGGGAACAATCTTCATTTCAAACTTGGTTGTAGTACTGGTCTCCATGACGAATGTTTTAAGCCAGTTGATACCCTGTTACATCAACACGTCAGGACAGACTTGTTTGCTAGCTGAAGGATTTGACAATTACCAACTAGCAACGTGCTCCTCAAATTCCGTTTTGGAACCCACCGGATTCCAATGTGAAAACAAATGCACAGATACATGCTGGCATCTGTGTATGATGGAGAAATTTGGACAAAGAAATGGAAGTGTTGCCGTAAATTGTTCTTGCAAACCATACTTTCCTGATCTACCCTCATGGTGTTACGAGGCAACAGGGCATTGTGCGTTTTATATCAACTGTACTGGCACAAAGTATATTAACTGCCCCCAACACCAGTTGCAAACTCCCAATATTTACAATAACTTGTGCAAGGTACTGAACGACTTTTTCCGATATCTGGACTGTGAAACCAAAACATGGCTGGAAGGTTTCAGAAAATGTGCCCAACAATACCTGATTGATAACGTCATCAAAAATACGGTGACTTGCGAGGAATTAGAAACAAAAGGAGAGGACGGATTTTATATTTGTATACGCAGTAGTTATAGCGGGAAAACATTTTGTGACCTACCAAGTGAAAGTGACAAAAATGATATCAGAGGAGGCATGAAAGAACTTCAAGCCCAAGCGAATCAATTTTTTCCGGATTTTAATATAACCGCTGGTATACAGTACCTGAATTGTTCTGGGACTTCGCCGTAGCTGATGTGTGTATTTTAGAGCTGTAATTTTTCACGGATTTTAAGTGTGATTTTTATCAGTAAGATGAATTTTTAAAGCAGCGATATTAATCAGAAATATTCAATTACGCTTCCTTTAAAATTCCTTTTGGATATTTAGAAGACATTCAAGTATACCACTGTACATGTATTGCATCAAGAGAATGTACATTGTAGGGTTCCCCCCGCTACATGAACCAATACTAAATACACGAAACGTATTAACTTCACAGAAATCTACGGGGCGTCAATCTTACCGTGTTACGAACTGATCTGTAATAATAATAATAATAATACTAAAATGAAGATCCAGCTTTTAATCAGAATGCAGAAATAAACACGGATTTATGACATAAGCATTTTAGAGGAAGCCTATATTCCATAAGGTATTTGCCACTGTCCGTAATTAATGGAAATATTGTTGTTTGGAAAGAATTATCATTATAACGGGGCTTGGTAATCTGACACCCATGGCAGTGGGAAAATGTTTGTTTATTGTGCAGCATAACAACGTCCTGTTTTGGTTTTGCTTCAATAGTTTTATATCGCATAGAATTTCCCATTATCAGTAATTAATCATTTTTAAACACTTGGTCAATATGCTGTATTTTTTGCATGCAAGGTATATTATTATTTGTCAATAAATTTAAAACTTTTTAAATAGTAATATTTAAATTTGTAATGTTTTTACCAATTGTAATGATGGCCATTTTTTTCATTAGTGTGATGCAGTTGTAAACATAGCGCGTATGAATCTTGATAAAAATGTATAATACGTTTATAATTCCGACAGGAATGAAAGAAAAATATAAACATAAATAAATTTCTTCAATAGCAGGAGATTCTCTTCATTTATTTGTCACATTATGTACCCTGTCATCTGTAGTTGATACTACAAAAGTACAATCGAAGATTTCAATATGTGTAATATAAGGCGGCCGTCACAGAAACATGTAAAAAAAAAAAAAAATTCTTTGAATATGATTTAATCAATGAAATCTCAGAAATACACAAATATATAGTAATACAATAACTGTTTCTAAACCCACACACTCATAAGGACATGTTCATACATATAGGACAATTCTAGTCATGGTATGGTGTTTCAGAGTTTGTATAATGAAACTGCGACACCCACCCACCCACCCTCCCCACACGACCCCACCACCGGGTTATAAGAAAACAGAATACACTACTTGAAGTGACCTGTATTTTTTCATATTTGTTACGAGGTAAAAATACACAATGATTTAAAAAAAACAGGGTGAACACTGTCTAAGCTGTATGTTTAAAGCCATTGTGCCGTATTTTTATACTCTTTTTAACCAACTAGAAATATAAATGGAAGAAAGGTTTTCGGACCGATTCATAGAAAGTTGAAAACCGTTATTTAATGGCTTGTTGGAGGATCTCATACCCGTACATGATGAAGTATGATTTCACCATCGAAAGAGTGATATAAGCTCTCAATTATTTTTTATGGATTTTTTTATGGGTTTTTTTTTTCCGAAATGATTAAAATGTGTTTTCTTTGCAAATGAAAATTTTTAGAGTCCAAATTTCGCACCCATTTGATGCATGCTATGAATATTTAATAAAGCGGACGTTCTAATTCTTAAGATTAATTTTAAAAATTTTGAAAATGATAACTGTCATTTTTAATTTTATTTTTAAATCTACGGCTAGAATTTTTAAGAAACATGTCGCTTGAAAACAAAATATATGAGACAAATATGTTTTGGTTTTTTTTCCTTTTATTAAAAGGTGATACAATGCACAATATGCAAAAATCACCGATGTAACAATGTTTCATGAATATATATAATAGATCATTATAGATCATATAATAGATCATAATCTAATATTTTGTTCCTACATATCTACAATTCAAAATATTTCAACATCAGATTTATAGGTTTCATTCAAAAATGTGTGTCAATATTTTTTATATATATATCTACACATACAATGTATACATACACTAATTTACATGTTCATAAAGAAAGCACATAAATATACATATCAATCATGTACACAATAATAGGAATGTCTACTACTTCTACAATATTATGAATTATTAATATAAGACAATGTAAATCCTGCCTGTTCAACAGCCACTTCACTCACTAAATGTTCATAATGCCATTGAACAGACAGCCACTTCACTCACTTTATGTCCATAATGCCATTGAACAGACAGTGCATGAGAACTGTCTTCCCATGTACGGATTCCCCTTAGCTCCTAAATACGCAAATTCAATTTGTAGTAAATATCATCAGTAATTTTCTTAGCTTTTTTCAATATATTATTTTGTGTAGATACACTATGTTTCAGAGATTCCCTTAAATTCTTTCTGACATAACTTCATTTTTAACTCTACAATTCATTTTGAATTTGTAAATTCTATAACAAACGAAAGCTATTAAATCATTAAGTTTTATAGTTTTGTTATTAATTTCTTTCTCAAAAGCGATAACTAATGTTTTCCAGCGTATTTCAAACTTTAAAAAAATTGCAATACTTTTCCAAATATTTTCCACGATTGTGCATTTAAACAAGAGATGCTTGGTATTATCATCCCTATTGCATACTTCACATTTGGGAGATATATTTCTATTCCATTTGCTAACGCTAAGGTTTGTATTTAGTATACCATTTAATAACTTGTAATGAAATTCTGCGACAGCTTTTTCATACATATATGAAATTTTATATTTGTATACAGGGTTCGACATTAAGGCACGTCCGACCGACTCAGACTAGTAAAAGCTTGGTCCGGTCTAGTTTATTTTGTGTTAAGGTAGCCCGACTGGTCGTGTAAATATATCCCAAAGTTAAACATAGATAAAATGCATTTAAAAATGATTAATCGAAAATTTCAAAGACTTTAAAAAACACTGTATGTTTATCGCAATCGGCATGTTTTGGTTTCGTTTTCAGTTAAGCTCTCCCCCGAGTTATCTTTCCTTCCGCGCACTCTCTATTGAAATACGCCACCTGGTGACAAGTAATAGTATTTCCTTTTAAACAAATTCGAGTTTACATTGACGACGAGATCCCGATGTCATTATTTGACTTCGGATTTTCGGGAGCCGACCGTGGCGAGAGTTCGGAAGCCAAGAAAACTAAGGGCAGGTCAGAAACTAAGGAGAAATATGAGAAGGAAAAACGAAAGCGGGAATTTTATCCCAAATGGAAAGACGTCCACACGTGGTTAGACTACAGCAGTGAGGAAAACCTTATGTTCTGCATATCTTGTAGGAAATTTGAAAAGGAGGGTCGATTTGTTACAGGTACAAATAATTTTCGCGTTGATGCCATTAAACCACACGAGTCTAGCAAGTGTCATGTTTCTTCTCAAAGAAAATATGATATAGAACGTATGAAAGAGAAATCTAGTACAGTTGTTTGCTCCTACACTGGTGAATTAAATACAAGAGCTACTGAATGCTTAGCCAATGATCCAGACGCATTACGGCCACCTATTGTAGGGGCCCTTGATATAGCTGTCCAGAAATTAAATGAAAATCAAAAGGAAAAGATTTCTCATGCTTTTAATACTGCATATTTCATAGCAAAAAATGAACTGCCGTTCACCCTTTACCCCAAGATACTTGAGCTACAGGCAAAAAACGGAGTAGAATTACCCTCTAGTTATCAGACAGATGTAGCCTGTAGACGTTTTATGGAATATATCTACAATGATATTCAGAATCAAAATCTCAAAGGGCTGAAAGATGCTAGAGTTCTCTCCATCATGTTTGATGGAGCTACTGATACTGCTGTTTGTGAAAACGAAATAGTATATGCTCGTTTTGTAGACCAAGGTGTGGTGAGAAATGTGTATGTTGGCATAAAAGCTGTTGAATATGCTCACGCAGAAGGTGTTTTGGCTGCTATTGAATCAGCAATGGAGGGAATTGCTGATGGATGGAATTGGAAGGAACGTTTAATTGCCACAGGGTCAGATGGAGCCAGCGTAAATCTAGGAAAAAAGCATAGTGTCACAAAGCTGTTGAAGGATGATGTACCACATTTGTTTGCTATGCATTGCATTTGCCATCGCCTTGAACTGGGTGCCCTGGATGCAATGAAATTAAAAGAATCACAGATTTTTGCAGATTTAAAGTCTGTCCTGCTTAATTTGCACAAGCATTATCATTACAGTGCAAAAGCATTAAGGGAATTGCAGATGCTAGCGGACGCTATGGATGCAAAAATGATTAAACCAGTAAATCTTGAAGGGACCAGATGGATGCCCCATTTAAGCAACTGTCTCAATGTTCTTCTTCGTCAATATCTGGTATTTGTCAATCATTTTGAAAATACTGTTGAGGGTAAAATTGGGTCAGTCGATGTTCAAAGCAGGGCAAAATTTATTCTTAGACATTTGAAGGACTACAACCTTCTTCATCATATGCATTTTCTCACAGATGTGTTAGCTGTTCTCAGTGAGCTCTCCTTAAAGTTTCAGAAGGACAGTTGTGTTCTACCAGATGCAGTTGAGGCTCTTGAGACTGCTACATTACAACTTGTAGCTCTGCAGCAAAGGCCTGGAAAGAAGTTACAGGAATTTCTTGAAACCATCGATGAACAGGATAATATGTTCAAAGGTGTAAAACTCCATGCCCCATCTTCCACACCTGAGCAGATGAAGAGAAAACAGAATGGCCTTATTGAGTCTGTGATTGATCATGTAAACAAAAGGATAGGGGATATAGACTCTGATCATTTGCTGAAGGACATGCAAATCTTTTATCCTGTTAATCTTCCTGAAACAGATGCCGAGAGAGCAATTTATGGAGAACAGGAGATAAACGCCCTTTGTGAATTTTATGCCACTGTATTACATAGGATGAATTGCGATGCTCAACATCTCCAACAGGTGGAATGGCCAGGTCTGAAAGTTCACATGCGACGTCAAAACTTGGGTATAGGAGTCCATGAATTTTACCAGAGGTTGTTCTGCGATCCCAACCTGAGAGACACATTCAGAAACATTCTGATGCTTGTTGAAATTGTTCTGTGCATCCCTATGTCAAGCTCTATTTGTGAACGGGGATTCTCTGCCATGGCAAGAATAAAATCAGATTGGAGGGCAAATCTTAATTCTGATATGCTCAACTACTTGATGGCTATCTCTATTGCAGGTCCAGCACCTAAGGATTACAATGCCAGTAGAGCTGCTGTACTGTGGTGGCATGGCGGACAAAGGGCGAGGCGGCCTGAATTTGATTAAAACTTATCACATGTTGACAGAAATTAGTAACTATAGACACCAAAACAGTGCGATTGACATAGAACTTAAATGAGTTTCAAATCTGTTTGAGTTTTACCACAATACATGATATTGTTGTTATCTAGTCAAATTATGATTTTTGTTTTGCTTTACATTGACAAAAATAGTTAATGTTTTGCTGTCTTAAATTTACTTAATAAAGAAAATTGCAAACAGACTGACCTTTTACATTGCAACAATGAAAATGAATCCAGGAATGCAGAATTAGTTTATTGTAAGGAAATACACCAATATGGTTGCTAAGTACAATGAGCTAAAATAACTTTCTAAAGAGGGATGATCTGTGCCTACATTCTCGCTATCCTAGTATTCTGATGTCAAACAAACAATATTTTATAGGTATCTAATTGTTTTCTGGATAATATTTTAATGAGATCTGGTCAGGTCTAGTGATGTTGAGGTCAGGGCTAGTGAAAATGTTAAGTTACTGGTCCGACTGGTCTAGTTCTTTTTAAAGTTAATGTTGAACCCTGGTATATGTTCTCCCATTGGCATTTTTCGATATTGAAAATATTTTTTCATTTATTTTCATGTATAGGCCTGTGTAGTTTTAATTTAATATATATCGAATAATAGAACTTGCTTCCTGTGCTCATCACATTTCTGGTTTGATTGTTTCTAAAAGAAAATGTACTGGTATTGTGAATGCTTGTAAATTTAGCGAACGAGCAATCAAACTTTTGCTGGTACTTATCTACAGCTTTTTTAAGCATAATATATTCACACAAGATATTATTATTTTTCTTTAAAATATTTGTAAAGTAGGATACATTCTGAATTTCTCCACTTTCGTTAAATATATCTTTTGTATATATTATTCCTCCTTTGATCCAAAGAGGAATATGTTTTAAAAAGAAATAAAATTGCCAAATTTCAAAAATATTGACTTTTTTTATTTGAACAAAAAAACAAACCCGTACTGATTGATAGAAATTACAAAAATGATCAAATTGTTGTTAATTCTTTTCACTTTTCATCAAGAAATTAGTTTGCTTTATAATGTATTTTTTTAAATTAACATTTTCGCTATGGCTTCCTTTTTTATATAATTGCGACCGAGCTTGGTCCAAATTTGAAAAATCGCAATGTTTCTGAATTTTAGCCATTTCATGGCAATTTCTTTTTAGAATATATTTACATGATATATCTCTTTTCTACTTGACATGTTCCTTGAATATTTTAGTCATAGATTTAAAAAAAAATATTCGAAAATGACATTTTTAACGTTCATCAATATTTAGAACACATATCCATGTCTTTCAAGCATGCTTTATTAGAGATTCATATTATGCATCAAATCAAAGCGAAATTTGGACTCTAAAATCTCTCAATTGCACATAAAACACATGTTTCATATTTCTGGGGGGAAACATAAAAAAAAAATCATATAGAATAATTGAGAGCTTACAATTGCATCACTCTTTCGATTCGGAAATCATAACGAACTATTAAATCAAATAATTTTGGGGTTATAAGCCACCTTAAACTGAATCGGCAAATTATGCAATACTGACAAGAATTATATGAAGGTATATCGGTGCCACAATTATACTTTTAAATTTTTGGTTTCATAATTCTATTTCTATATTTTTATTTTAACATTTTTTTTTTGGATAATAATAAAATAATTAAAGAGAAAAGAAACAAAAATGTTAGATAAGATTGTAAACCAAAGATATAGAATTACATTTAACAGAATTAAATTCTAAAATAAGATTGTTAAAACAAAAATATAGAATTAAATTGAAAATAGAAACAAAAAACGTTAAAACAAAATTAAAACAAAAATGTTGAAATATAATTGTAGCACTGATATACCTCCAGAGACTAAAATTACGGTGGTCCTGGGTTCGATTCCCGGTCTAGCTATATAACTTCTTTCCTGTTGCATAAAATATATATTTAAATTTTGTATTTTAGACTAGTGTAGTAATGTTTGTGTCGAGAATAGTTTCTATGCGCTTTACAGAGGTTGTCCTAATGAAGATGAAACACTTATAAAAAGAACTGTTAAGAATAAAAATTGACAAATTATTAGTAAAATAGCGATAAGACACCAAAATGCTGTGTAAAAGTATGGCAGTCAGATGTCGAGACGACAAGAAATACATACGTAGTCTATGATGTGATATTGATTTATGCTAAAATATATTCACGTTTGAACAGCAGTGTTTTGACTTTCTTGCGGAATGTTATATGTGATTCAGGATTGCGAAGTTCAATTGATGATCTCAAGGTATAAAGGAAATACCTCGGTAAAAGACGCCACGATGTCTTCCATTTGGATAGTTTACTGAAGATAGACGCTAACGACAATCTAATGTGTTAAATTATTACAAAAGGGATGACTTCAGCTTCTCCACTATCAACGTCCCATACTTATGTAGTAATATTCCATTAATTATTACCTGCATACGGGGTTTAAATCTCCCAACTGATTTCATATGCGATAGAAGTTATGTGCGTAATCAGTTCTTAAACTGAGACAGGCTGCTGACAGATTAATTAAAATGACGAGGTTTTCAACATTCTCGTTTGAAGTTAACATTTCGCAAATATATGGGCGATATAGGGATCTAATTTGCAAATACAACATAATTTTAGGAAATTGTTTTCTGAGTGTTTCGAACCAATTCTTATGGCTTTTTTAAAACCTGGATATTTATTCTGATTACGGATTACCTGATACAGATGACTCATGGCCGGTGTGACAGGTCAACAGGGAATGTTTACTCCTCCTAGACACCTGATCCCACCTGGTGTTTCCAGAGGCTTGTGTTTCTCTGCTCTGTATTCTTGACAGGATTTATGAGATTGATTACTGTTCGTTATTTTTTACCCTCTTCACTTTTAATAAATGAAGCTCGCCTTTTTGAGTATTAGATTTTTTTCTTTGAAAAATAATGAGCAAGTCTCTATCATTGCTACATTATGATTACCATATTTCATCATAAAAACTGACATTTATATTCAATTGTTCCTGTTTTGGACTTTTACACAATCTTACATATATTAATTGGTGTAAATAAATACCTTCCGTTTTTCATGACAAGATTGTGTGCACTTTTCATTATGCTAGTACATGTAGCCTCTGAGTATATCACACACAGACTTTACAAATGTTTAAAACAACTGTTATAAATTTCGTTTGGATGAATTATGAATATTTGAAGAATCTTGTGAACACTTCTCAGTTATTCTTGCTTTATAATATTTGATTTTATAGTACTTTCTTTTTTTTAATGATGAATAATAATCCCAAGTTATTGGTGATAGAAAAAATATTACAGGTCCAAGAGTTCGTGTGGATAATTTCCTTTTCATAGTTAAAGGTAATACATTAAATGTATTCTCAAAAAGTCATAAGATGGTTCCAAAGTTTCATGCATAAAAATACAGTAGTTTACCTAAATGTGCTTTGCAAGTGGCATTACGTATCCCTAATATACTTATAAAAAAAAGAAATACGTAATACAGTTTCATATTAATTCTAAGACATGAGAAATACTTAATAATTGATAACTCAGAAAGGATGTAGACGCTGGGTTAATAATCAGAATATCACAATCGCTAATGATAATTAAAATCATTAACAGTTCAAGGTCACCAAAGTTGTTCAATATCTGCCCCCCCCCCCCCTTCCCGAGCACCATTGGCTGTCTGACAACGCCTTCCCATGGGGACAATGAAGTCTCTGAACATTTCTAGGAATGTTGTTCCACTCTAACTGCAGAGCTTGGACTAACTGTGGCAGAGTTGGAGGTTGCGGTTATGTTTGGTGGATGCGCCTATCCAGTCTGTCGCATGCATCTTCGATAGGGTTCAAATCACCAAGGAAGAACCTGGATATTGACCAAGGAAGAACCTGGATATTGACCAAGGAACAACCTGGATTTTGACCAAGGAAGAACCTGGATATCGACCAAGGATGAACCTGGATATTGACCAAAGAAGAACCTGGATATTGACCAAGGATGAACCTGGATATTGTGTCTTTGCAGAACATTGCGTTAGACGAGCAATATGTGGTCTGACATTGTCATGTTGGAATACTGGTCCTGACATGCTGCATTACTGGAACCATGTATGGCTGTATGACTTCATCAATATGCTGCTGAGCCATCAAAGTACCCTGTATGTGAACCAGTGCTGTCTTGCCTGTATAGGACATTGATAACCACATCATAACCCTACTCTTTCCAAACCGGTCCGTCTCCTGGATATACACTCTGAGTCTTCCAACAGGTCCCTGCATTAAAAATCAAAATTCATCGCTGAACCAAAATTGCCATGACCATACTCTATGAGTCCGAGACCATTGAAGTTGATGTTGCGGAGTAAGAACAATGCTATGAACTGGTCTTTGTGCTTTAATCCCAGCATCCCGTAGTCGAATGCGAACAGTCTGATAAGATATTCTGTGAATCCCAGAAATAGTCTGTAAATAACGCTGTTATGAGTCGTTGATGAAGCAATCCTGTGCTGCTGACGTCACGCGTGGTCTGTCTGCTCTATGAAGATCATTTGTTGAAATATGCAGTTGATATCTGCTACAAGGGCGAGATCTTGCAACAGCAAACCTCGACACATCTGCTTCCAGTCGTCAAATTGTTGCGTTAAGCATCATTCAGTCGAAGTGTTTTTAAAACTTTTAAAGTGGTTACATTAAAAGACAACGCAGACATACATATATATTATTTTAATGTATTGTAATGTACTTCACCATTGGCTCGTTTGATATCACGTATCAAAGTATGGAAATGCGCATTGACGAGGTCTTTCTAATTATAAACATTAAAAAAATTCGGATTGACCTGTACTTTCTAATAATAGATTGGGGAAATTTTGCTACGTGTAACAATGAATATGATTCGCTGACGTATGTCATTTCAACCAATCAAATTCTCTTTCCGGGTCACGTCATTAACTACATGTAAACAATATGGAAGCGAAGCCAGCAGACGTAGAAGTAAAAGGTCGTTTTGCGACTATTAATGAAGACGAAATGAGAGCTATTATGGAAAATGTTCCTAATGTTGTCAAGCTTTCTTTGAAAAATAATATAACAAATGTAGCCCTTTCAATCGGTCGATCCATAGATATATCGACTTCACAGAAAAGCATATCAACCTCGCACTTCGATATGCTTTTCTGTGAAGTCGATATATCTATGGATCGACCTCATGAAAGGGCTATATTTGTATAATATCGAAATCCCGTGGATTTGATAGAGTACTGATATCTGAGTCACATGCATTAGGAACTTACAGAGACCGGTTTTAGAATTTTATGAAAGGTAAAAATTATTTGAAAAGATTTAGCAAAAAATTACTATTATGGATTTTATTAGGCCTATATATATAGTATATGTTGATTTTATCGATCAGTGTATTTACTTCATAAATTTCATGTGACAATTTTCAATAACTGTGTATATTATATTAATATAAAAACAAATCTCACAATAAGGAAGGACTTGAATAAATAAGTATTGGTGTTATAATATTCATGTTTTTTCCCATAAGTTTATATATGTTATCAAGCTCAATTTGGTCTTCTTAATCTGAAAGTGCACAAAGTGCAATGATGACCGCTAATCTTTCTTTAGTCTTTAGTAGGTCGCCACCGTTTTTAATCTTTCATTTGATTATGTATATATTGGATCCATGGATGTGTCTTTTTGGTGTTTTTTATGGGTTTTTTTCATTGTATTCGTTATTGATGTAGAAGGAATAATATCATTCTCATTTTTTTTCTTATTCAAAACATTAAATTCTTGAAATATTAATTTATGAAAATCATTATGATTGTTATTTGCTGTATCCAGTGATTTCAAGTATTTGAAAAAAAAGTTTCACAGGGATAATTGGAATCCTATGCAATCTGCGGGATTTCATTTAATTTTTCTAAAATGATTAGAGATGTAAATGTTCATATTGATGTCATTGCAATTGTTTTGTTTGTTATACCTTTTCTTCATAAACCTTCTATATATTGATAAAAGAGATTTCTATGTTGAATATTAAAAGGATTTCGGTTGATGTAATTTCATAATTTTTTTAATCAGTGCATGACTCAGTAAAACCATGGTTTCTTGTTGCCTCGCCGGGTTTTGAGTTTACATATTTTAGACACATTCTTTGTTGAGAATTTTGTAAAGTTTTGTTTGTTGTTTTACGTCCCGTCGAGAATTTTTCACTTATATTGAGATGCAACCAGCTAAAGCACTAGGCGAAGAACTACAAATTTAGACCTATGCTTAGCGCTCAGGGCCATATCAGTGAGAGTTCTTTAATGTGCTAATGCCTTTGGGATCTTCGTTTTTAAGGTCATATCCAAAAGACCCAATGCCGAGTGTTTGGCGAGGGAGCAATCACTTCCTGTGGTCTTTAGGTCTTAGGTTTGACGCGGCCATGGCACGAGAGAGACTCGGACTCACGACCTCCCGGTTACGAAGCGAACGATCTTACCACTGAGCTACCGCGACCGGTTTGAAAAGTTTTGTACGATAGTGTTAAATAAATTAGAATGATGCCACTATTTTCATAATCAGTGTCAACAAAAGTCTGAAAATTTTACTTTTAATGTATTAGGATAATTTTCCCTGTGAAAGATTTAATTTTTCAACGTTGTTAATTTCTTGCTCTGAAGACAGTGCAACTAATTGGACATTGGTTTAGGTATGAATTAATGTGATAGGCTTCAAAATATCCTACTGATTTTAGCAAATCTTTAGAGTAGGGGGCAGTGTGTAGTATTCAAGATTAACCTAGCCTTTTCATTTTATACTGTAAGTGTGTTCACCAGCAAGATCACCAGGCTCCAGGGCCATAAACCTCAGACGAGGTCACTTTTGAATAGAAAGAACATGTAGTGAAAAAGTGAGATTTCGATTAAAAGTGAGTCCCTCCTAGTTTTATGATCCCGGAGCCAGAGGTTCTACGAGTAAGGAATTTTGCGTGTATTCTGAAGAGGTTTATCACTGCTGATAGTGATTTATGATCTACACCATTTCTTTCCAGTATTGCCATATTGTTAATGAAGGTTACCAAGATTCCTTGTCAAACGAAATGAAATCTGGCTGTGATATTGGTGAAAGCATTGAAATAACCTTGAACATACCAATATTTCCTGTTCTACTATATTTCTCAATGTCATTGAGTAAAATTAATGAATGTCGTGCGTGTGACTTTCTATTGTCAATTTCTTTAGTTGTTTGAGTCCGAACCAAGACTTTCACCTCTATATGGCGGCTAATTTGGGTATATCTCGTCTAAATCTTGAGGTTCTGTGCTATCTTGTCTTTGTGAACATGTCTGGTCAATTTTGGATTTAAGACTTTGAAAGAAGGTTTCAACAAATATTATTCATTTTTGCGCCATGAGTAATGACGAACACAATATTGCAAAAGTTAATTCTAAACCGCACTCGGTGATTGTTTGACTTCGAACAATAGTTTTGTAATTTTACTATTCTTAACATCTTTTAAAGATGATACATATGGTCTTGTGGGACTATGATGTTTTGTTTCCATCTAGATATATTATGTTCCGATGTTTTGAGTGGCACATTTAGTCGCTTTCCATTAATTTGTGTGTGGGAATTTGGTGTCTACTATGACAATTATTTCAGTCAAATTAAATTATAAAATATCGTCGGATTTCATTTGGCGAACAGCCATGCAGAGACAGCTCAGTTGCTTCTTTGTGTCCAGTGTACTGCAGATAATCGTCTTTACATTATAGAACGTACGTGTACTTCCTTTGCGTGTAGTTTCTGTGTGTCAATTATATTTGTACGTTATTTGGTTTCATAAAGCACAGGGTGTGACTAAATCAAAGGATAAAGGATATACGTCTGAACCCGATCTCTTGAGAAACACCCAGGTGAAAAAAAACCTGACGACCATTTATTTGTATTATTTGTAACAATCATAATTCACAATTTATTTATATGCACGCACATTTCACCTTATTGTAAACCTACATCACGTAACAAATTTTACTAATCAATTTGAAAAAAAAGTCATACAGGATGTTTTAAAAAAGAGTCAACCATTTCTTCGGCATGTGGGCCCACAATAGACATTTTTTGTATCAATTGATGGAGTATAACTACAATTTTCTTTTAATAATAAAATTTAGAAAATCAGCTTTCACTTGATAATTATGACATCATTTATATCAAGTATGAAAAACTGCAAATTTTGATTTTTAATGCATGAAGTACACATAAATTAAATATCAATTGTCTCATCTATATTAAGTTAATTACAATTAAAACAATGAGAAATACATATTAAAAGGACAAGGAAGTGGATATATACAGAAATAACTTTTAAATTTGAGACAAGTAACAGGTAATACATGTATGCAGAAGACGGGACACTGATGTTTTTCTTTCCACGGCTTTTTAAATAGGTACAGAGACTAGCAACACATGAGCAAGTTAAGAGCTTTTAAATGTTTATCAAATATCATGATATGACTTAAATTACATGCAATACAAATACCAGGTTCCATAACATCTGTTGACATGTTATTTGTTTACAAGGCTTTCCCAATTTGGCAAAGGTTTAGGAACAGCATGTAATACTCTTGTTGTAAGGATTATGATTAAATCCTTAGTAAATGAGAACGCGCATTAGCTATCCTCACCTTACACAAGTGCCGCAGTCCTGAAATTGAACATTTCTCAAGGCGCTTGTACTCGACAATGGATTTTTACCCTGAATGGATTTGATGACAATACCAGAAACTTACAGCGTCTTGTTGAGCGTAATTTGTAAATGTGAAGACTTGTAGTTTTGTCTTTTATATCAAATTATAAAGAATGAATTTGATTTGGGGGATATGTTATTCGATATAACCTGGTTTGTGTCAGTTTACGCGTTTTAGCTCACCTGAGACAAAGGCTCAATTGAGTTTCTCTGATAAAAATTATCCGATGTCTGTCGGCGTTGTAAACTTCACAATTTTCACCTTCTCCAGAAACATTGGGCCATTTTCAGCCAAACTTAACACAGAATGTCCTTAGGTGAATGGGATTCAAGTTCTTAAAGGAAGGATGATATCTCCTTCCAAGGGGGAGGTAATCAATAACAGACAAAAATATGTTTGGATCATTTGAAAATCTTATCAAGAAGAAATGAAATTTATACAGAAGTTATGTGACATAATGAAGATTTAAGTTTGTCCAAATTATGGTCCTCATGGGTAGGTTGGAGCTACAATGAAGCATAAAGTTTTACGACGGGACATATAGGAAAACTATATTTAAAAAGTTTCTTCGAACAGCATAGCAGTGACATGATTAGTCACAGTGCAGATTCAAGTGTTCAAATTATGGAAACCGTAGTGGGGTGGGACCACAATACGGGAACAAAGTTTTATATGGGAAATTAGGGGAGGGCTTTTAAAAATCTTTATTTCAAGAACAACAGGACCATGATTACATCATATTGTCATATACTAGTAATACCCAATCATTGTCAGGAAGTGCATATAAATTTTTGGCCCCAGAGGTAGGTTCTACATGGAAATATACATGTATTGTAAAAGGTGTTTGAAAATCTTCTCATGAACAGCTAGGCTATGGTAGACGAGCATCCTCAAGTAATGCAGATTTCAGTTTAATTAAATCATGGTCCTGGAGGGTTGGGCGGTGGCATAGTAAGGAATTAAAGTTTTACAAGGATATATACGGAAAATCTTGTAAAGAACAGCTGGGTCGTAGTTAGTCATGTCGATATGCATGCATCCTCAGGTACAGCACATTTAAGTCCCTTCAGATGATGGCCTTGATGGAGGGTCGGTCGGATGGGGCCTCAACAGGGGATCAAAATTTTATCAAAATTTTTTTTCTAACACTGATAATTTAAACTATCAAATGTAATCAAAAAACCTTCTTCTATTCGTTGAACACATTTCACTTCAACATCAATAACTTACAGTGGTATTTCTTAATATTAATTAACTTTTACATATGGATATCCCGCCAAATGTCGCACTTAGAACTTGTGAGATTCAAAGAACCATAAGAAAGAAATTTTGACGCAAGTGTATCAGTCCGCAAAAGACATGAAGAAATCATTGCATTATTATTATTATTATTATTATTACTTCATTTTATCATATCGGACCATACTGACGATATGCATTCTGTGCATCACTACAGGATAAAGAGTTAATTGTGAAGTCATACTTTAATGAAGATGTCTTTTAGTCAGCAAAATTAGTAGAGACAATTTTACACAGAAGGTAAACTACTTTACATGGCATGTTGTTTGGAATTTTTACTTGTCTAGAATCGACTCCCTTTACCACCTCATGACCACTTAAATATATTACTAGTTGTGTGACTCCACAAAAATAGTTTTGAATCCACAAAACACTGTACAACCTTTTATTTCACGAGCGAATAGTGATCGAAATAAAATAAATTTAACCCGAAACAAACGCAGTACAAATTGACAACTATAATGTATTTATAGTGGCAGACACAAGCGCTCGACATTTCAAATATTCATACTTAAAAAATGTCTTCCTGTTAACAAACTATTCACAAAGCATGTCACGCCGCCATCTTGGTTTTTACCAGCTGCATCGCTTGCAATTCTCGGCGAAAAGTTCGACATAATATTATAATTGGACTCCTACCGCATAGAAACAACTTGTCAAGGTCTTACCTCTCGTCTCGTCATAGTGAACTGGAAATGAAGTCCATTTACCGGCTATAATCAATCGTCAAACATCGTCTACTGCCTCTCAAATGCGAAAAATCGGTGAATGGGGGACGGAAGTTGACATAATTTCGGGATAGCCCTTTCTTTCATTGGTCGATAAAATTAAAAATATCATATAAATATTATAATTAGCAGTAAATATGTTAGATAGCGAGTTAATAGATCTTGAACACTATTCTATTGGTATATACTTTTTTTTTCAACGTTAAAGATGACAATTTCACTTATTGCATGCATACATTCTTTGTATTAAAATTAGTTGAAAGTAAATGTCATACGTAATAATAAAAGTGCACAATATATTGAATTAATACCCACACGTGTACACACACGGATACACATGGGCATACTCTCAGACGTTCACATTGATATTTATACAGCCAAATCTTTGTTTATTTTCAGTGTTGTCACAATGGGTGACAAAATTTAGTGGGGTTGGAGTCGAAGCAAACCAAACAAAAAATAGGGAGCATGAGCATTTCCAATGTTATTTTGGGATTGCGATAGACTTATTAAACTTCCCGTGTCCCTGTCTGCTCCAAAATCACACAATTGTGCCTGAATGTTATTGTTTGCAGGGCTGTACAATAACCTGCAATCAGTACCACCCCCCCCCCCCCCCCGGCAGAACGTCAGAGGGTACATCAAGTAGGGTATTCTCATTTGCATAATTATGTCAACTTCCATCCCCCATTCACCGAATTTTCGCATTTGAGAAGCAGAAGACGATGTTTGACGGTTGATTTTAGCCGATAAATGGACTTCATTTCCAGTTCACCACGACGATGCGAAAGGTAAGACCTTGACAGAGGTGCTCCTAAGCGGTAGGGGTTTAATTATAACATTATGTCGAACTTTTCGCCAAGTATTGCAAGCGATGCAGTTGGTAAAAAAGAAAACCAATATGGCGGTGTGATATCCCTATGCACCTATGGTAGCAGGGGATAGTTTGGCACTATAGGCCCTGATCAACTTTCTAAAAAATGGAGATACCCCATAGTGAAAGGACAGGTGTTAAAATGTGTACAATAATTTTAGGATACATACCAATTGTAGCTGAGTGCTTTTATGAAAATGATGTGCAACATGTAGATGTCACCATGATGCATGGTATATAGGTGGGTGAAAATACGAAACTAAGATATGCGGTCAGTTGCTAAAGAAATTCAAACAAAGAGCTATAGGGTCCAGTAACAAGTATGTAGTGGGAGGGGAAGGTGGATGACAGTAGATGAAAGGTAGAGTTTTAGGAAGGGAAGACAGGGTTATTCATTGTGTACAGTGTCTAAATCCCCTCGCACGGTACTCTGATAGTGTGTGGGTGATGCGGATTTAGCCCAAATGAGAGAAAATCAAAGCAAGAAGGGGGCACCTGCTCAAGGCATGATTTGTGCAGTAACACCTGCACGTATGGATGACATGTAATATGGGGTCCATTAGATACTTACAGTAGTTTTTGGAAGAAATCAATAAAAAAATATATTTACATTAAATCAATAAAAAAATATATTTACATTAATCCCGCGGAAAAGCATGTACATTTTAAAAACCCATATCGCAACAGAACACGCTCTTACGCGGACTGTAATAACGAGGAAAACAATATATGTTTTGTTTTTATGACTTGCATTTCCGCCGGTTCAAATGTATGTCGTCACTTAATTTATAAACAGTGTGTGTGTGTGGGGGGGGGGGGGGGGGGGTATTAGAATATTATACACATGTGCAAAACACTACACACGGGCAGAGTATTCATCTCTATCTGAATTACCCAATAAAATGTGTTATGCGACTGTGTTTTTTTGTACAACTTTTGAAGATGAAATTATTTGATACTGGCAAAATATTCATTAAAAAAGACAAACAAAAAAAAAAAACCCACTGATATATGATAATGATTTCAGCATGTTTCTAAGTTAGGCGTTAACTTTTGCAATGAACAACTAATTTCTGCTGTTTTATGGCATATAATTTATTAATATATATTTGAAAAGGAACTCGAAGCATGATCTACATTTTTTTTTTACTTATTTTTTTCTATATATTGTAGTGATAAGGCAGTATAGGGCACCTTCATGAGGTGACGTATAAATACTTCCTTTCGAAATAAAATTAACCTCAACTATTTTTATATTATCCATCTCCATCTAACTTGAGTGTGTCTATACATAGATCTCAGTCAGTTTTAGCATCAACTTTAGCTCTGGGTCACAAGTTCGAACCTCGCACCAGCTTTACTGTATAAAGAAATATAGAAACTTATAAATTATGCATTCTTGGGTCAAATGGTGTAAAAATTTTAAAACAGGAATTACAAATTTATTGTGTTTTTTATTTGAATAAAAATCTTAGTTTCCCATTCCTCCTTATTGAAATGAATTGCTTTATCTAGATTAAGTTTAAAAGCATTTTCTACGTGTTTAATGGACAAAGACTGCTCGGGTTCCGGTGTTAAAACTGATTATAATTAATTTATCTGAAGGAAATTTTAATCTTACATTAATTGTTTGTTGACCAGAGGACCCCTGTGATTTATACGTGCACTAGATACACAATATACAGCCAAATGGTGGAGGGTTTGATAATAATTCAGTAGGTAAATATTTTAGAAATAATTAAATTTCATTTTTGAAATTACATGAGGATATTATTTATCATTCTTCTGAAAAAAGAAAATTCAAGATGGCGTCAAGATCTCGGTGTTTAATCTCTGCTAGAAAGAAAGAAGAAGGGTATGCTATATTTCTGTGTGTGTTAATTGATAATAAAGTATGTAACAGTTAAATGAGGTGTTTTGGAAATATTTGGATAAATTATATGGTATAAAACTTTGTTGCAACAGTTTAAATGGAGATATCGTGTGTAGTGTTGTGTTAGAGTGTGAAAGTGCTCATGTAGATCGAGTGTAGTGATAGTCAAGACAAGAAATCTAAACGTGTAAAGAGAAAACTAAATAGCCCATTGGAAAAAACAAACCAAAGTAACTCGTAGGAGGTTTCTGTGTACGTCCCTTCCTGATTTAAGTGCAAAAACACACCTAGTGACATTGTAACACTCAACAAAATGGAGGGTAATTGTGAACTTACTGCTACACACAATAACTCTTTGACTGATCAAACAATTTACAACAACGATATTCTAACATCAAATGCTATCCCCATTCCTCCACCACCATTTATACAATCTGAAGGTCAAACATACAGTCTACCAGATCTGATTTATTCATCTATGTGTTACCAAAGTTTCATGGAACAATTGATACCTGTTTTAGCCAATGCTATAGTACCTTCTATAGAAATGGCTGTCCAGTCAGTATTCCATCAGCTGACAGATGCTATAAAAAAAAAAAAACAGAAGAGATCACCGAGATCAAAAAACAGCCGAGTGATGCAGAAGAGCGCAATGCTGATCTCCAGAAACAAATATGGGGATTAGAAGAATCGGTAGATGATGTAAAACAGTATGGCAGGAGAAACTCCTTGAGATTTCACAACTGTCCAGTGCCTTCTCAACATCAGCATCATCAAGGCAGTCACGTGGACACAGATGCAGTTGTAATGGATCTGTGTAAGAGTAAGTTAAATATCGATATGAAGGAGGACGATATTTCCCGATTTCATCCGATTTGCAAACCCAGTAAAAGCGGAAATCTGCAGGTTATTTGCAAATTCAAAAATTGGAAAATCAAAAACGAAGTATACACAGAAAAAAAGGAAGCTCAAAAATAGTTCTATATTCATGACAGAGGACCTAACAAAGTGCCGTCAGGGAATCATTCAGGAGATGTCAAAAGCAAAAAGAGCAGGTGAAGTACATTCTTACTGGACGAACGACGGGCGCATATTTGTGAAAATCCAAGAGAGGGGACCAAAACATCTGATCCGCTCCTTCGATGACCTTTACAGCATTACTTCAATGTCAGGATCTGATTACTAATCTGTTTATCCGACTTCAATACGAATTCGTCATCATAATCGCTTTTTATAAAGCATGCTAGTTGTATTGTTATTAGTTGCAAATCTTTATATTATTATTATTATTATTATTATAGTATAATTAACTTTTATTATTATTATCATTATATATAATGATATTACGTATTATCATAATATATTTATCATATTTACCATATTATATTATGATTACTGTTAGTATAATGTAATACTTTACTATTATTTGCATACATGTATTATACAGGTTACTGTTATAACTACTGTGTGCACATATGAATTATACAGGTATATTTGTCCTCTATCCTATTACTTATGTAATCCCCCATTTTACCTTCCAAAGTATGATGTTCCTACCAGTATGTTTATATTTGTACACAGCGTTAACTAACGTTTTCGTCAGTTAACCTAGATGCTACAGGTACCAGCAAGCTTTTTGCTTTGCCTAGGTAAAAACAGTTGTTTCTTGTTGTTTGTTTATTTTATTTTTGTTTACTTAGTTCTCTCTTTTTTACCCAATATCAAAGGTCATATCAAAATGTCAGTGCAGTATGTGTATACATTATAGGTCTTGTTGCGGCAGATTCTAGTATAATACAATTAATGTCTTCCTCATTTGATAATGGGTAAAACAGTAGAACAATATCGAGCCGCGATCGGACTATACTACTGTAAATGTAGATGTACAACAAAATCGCTACTATTTTGCGTGTGCTTACTTAATGATATTTTTTTATTTTCTAGTAGAGTGTCTTAAAAATCACATCTTAATGAAAATCATGCGTTTAATGTCAAAAAGTGTACAAGAGGTATTATTTAAAAATTATGTGTTTCAAATTATGAACATACTCCTTATTTTATCAGGAGATGTTAAAACAAACCCAGGTCCATTTCACGTTACCCAATTTACTCTGGATATTTTTCACTTAAACGTAAGAAATATGAGAAGCAAGTTGGACAAGTGTTTGAGTTTTGTATCAGATTTTGATATTTTATGTTTCACAGAAACGCACTTGAAGGCTAGAGTTTTGAACGACAATATTTCTATAGATGGATTTAAATCAATTTTTCGGAAAGATAGAAATTCACACGGGGGAGGTGTAATAATGTATGCATCTGATTCATTACGTATTGATAGACGCCATGATCAAGAACCTACGAACACTGAATGCATATGGATAGAAATAGGCGACCCTACCTGTAATATTTTTTTATGTTGTGAGTACAGTCCTCCAAACGCTGAAAAGTCATTTTGGGAAAAACTCGAATGGTCCATTGAAAAGGCAGTTGAAATATCAGATAAAATAATTTTAGGCGACTTAAATGTAATTTTTCTAAATCTCTCTAATACATACTCTGTTTGTGAAAACCTCCTAAAACATTCTTTTAAAAACACTATCCAAGGAGAAGACAATTCAATCAGTGCCAAAGAAAACGAGTATCTATTTTCTATGTCGTTTTTGAGTTAATATGATATCTTATTGTGTTTATTTTGTACGTACTACATATAAATTATGTTTTGTACATGCATATTTACTGACATAATTTGTTATATATTTTTTAATGTAATTAATCTAATCATATTTTGACTTTTCATACTATTGTGTTTCATTTCGTGAACATTATTTTTATATCTTATCATAAGGAGAGGGCGTTCTAAGTTTTAAGAACTTGTGCATAATCCTTTTGTTATAACATCTAGCAATAAAATATGCTTAAATCAAATACAAAGTGAACATCTGCGTTCTGTTCTGGATAAGTTTTGGTACCTTCCATGTTTTTTCAACATTCAGAGAAAGTGCAGATTTTTTAATTAAAAATAAATTTTCCACTCTTTCAAAAACAACCTAACAATTTCAAAAACAACCTAACAGTTCTATGTAAATACGTTGGTAATTAATTCGCAACTAAAGAAAATTGTTTAACATTACTAACTTGTTCCCAATATTTCCCCAAGACCCGAGTGAGTTAATTTCTTCTAGTGCGCTTAACTACTTTAATTATATGATTTTCTTGTTGCTTGTCACACGCACCTGGCAATTGTTTATAACATGTTTCAGAAATCACTTGATCTATGACGTCAAGTCAAGATCGAAACAGAATGACCTTTCAAATTATTAATACCCATTTATATTTGTTGTGAAACATTTACATGTAATGTACTGCAGTGCAGGTACTACCCTGATACCCGGAGAGAAGTGGGGGAGGGGGGAGTGCTTGTTATTGCGCTCCTAAGCTTAACGGTATTCACGAATCTTCTTTATTATGCTGAATTTTAAAACTTGATTTAGTTTATTCGATTTTATGAAGAACATTTTTTAAATGTACATTTCGTTAAATTGTAGATTGGGGAAGGGGTATAAGTGTATCGTGATGTTTATTTCTGTTCAAGCTGTGAAACAACAGACACCTGAATGAAAGCTTGTGGTAATATATTTTTCAAAGGTTGGGGGGGGGGGGGGGTTGACTTTAATTTTTCTGAAACTTCTGATCGCATTGATTAGAAATGAAACTCTGCACTATATCAATTCCTGACGCTTATCAACGAGATATTTACTGGCCCATAGAACCATATGCAGAACTACAAGTTTAAGCCATGAGAGAAAAATTATAAGCTTAATTTTAATACACCGATGTATACATCTTACAGTGGGGAGATTTTTTTTTTAATTTTTGACAACTCCCAATTTTTAAGAAAACGTAATTATATCTTAAATTTCAACTCCCTCCTTTGAGTTTAATTTTTTCGAATCCACCATTTTGCCATTGCTGTGCTCGCCTTAGCGTCAACAGAATTATTACTTTACAGTTTTTCGTGGATAAACTCAATCTTTACTTGAATTATTTCCTTATAAAATACTTTTCTTGTCTTTATTATAGAAATCAGTCTTTCTTAAAAATATCAAGTTAAATTTTTTACAAGCATATGATATCTGCATAAATTCTGTATCATGTACACACCATACATGAAATAGGAAAGAGACAGAAAAAGGGGGGGGTGAAAAGAAAATTCCTGATATTTACAGTGTATGTACAGTATAAATGAATAAACCTTTAAGTGAGACATAAACAGTAGGTATATTAATTTTCTATATGATATCTTAGATCTATTGTGTATGTCTTAACTTAAATATCTAATACATCTCTTTCCTATTCTTCTTCCTCGATGTTTCTTCACAATTCATATTCCAGGTGATAAAGTATTAATTGTAAATTGTCCACTTCAAATTATATACAATGTGATTAAACTCGTATTAGAGGAGAGAGTTGTTTTAATAAGACACCTTTTTTGTTACTCAATCCTCAACTTGTGTACATATTTGCATTCTATACATTTGTGATTTAAAATAAATGCTGTTTAAACCAACCTTTAAGCAATGTTTCATCATCATTTCGCCTTTTTATAATCATATCTACATTCTAACCCACTGTGATTATTTTTTCCCTAAATTATGCCGAATTTAGGACCTATTGCTATCCGTTTTCGTCCGTCATCGTGCGTAGTGCGTGAGTAGTAAATTTTTAAACATTTTTCGTCTTCTTCTCTTGAACGGTTGAACCAATGCTAATCATTTTTGTTATTTAGCATCTATATGTAATGGAAATCAAAAAAACCTAATTTCATAGACCCTGCCTCCCTGGGGCTTGATAGGCGGGGCCAAAACCATCAAAATTATGTAATCTTTAAAATTCTTTACTCCTGGACATCAAGCAGTTAAACTATTTGCATAGTTATGACAAGCAGTAGACCACCTATACCAAAATAGTGAAATTCATGACCCTTGGATTTAGGTTTCAGGTCCCAGGGAGAACCTAAGTTGGTCATATATTGAAAATGCATTACATGTATATCTTAGATAAACTTCTTAGACATCAATGAGGCAAAAAGACTGCATTATTATAATAAGTATTCAATCCTCTACTAAACATGTGGAATTCATGACCCCTGGATCTAAGGTTCACGCCTCAGGGTGGGGGTAAGTTAGTCATATATTGGAAGTGCATTATGCCTTAGAAAACACTTCATCTTTACTTCAGGACATCAAGGAGGCAAAATGTTTGTATAATAGCACATTTCCGAGTTACTGCCGGAACATTTTTTTTACCCGAATTTTACACACGCCCTCAGATTTGCCCAACGCATTTCCGGGTTTAAAACTTAAATATAGCGGTAAATTTTAGATGATGGATACAAATTCTTCCATTGATTTTTTTTTTCATGGAAAGTGCCAGGATTTAAATGTTTCCTTTCGGATTGAGGGGTATCATGTCGAAAAATTGATTTAGTTAAGTTGTGCAAACTTGCAGTGAAACAGAAGCTATGGGGTAATTTCAATATCTGACCACGGATCCTTTTTCTGTGTCGGAAAGGGGTAGAATGCAATGTTTTCAATATAACCATATTTTCTATCTTCCTTGTGTCCCCAATAAAGCATTCCGCTGAGCAGTAGTATGTCGGTTTTGGTCCCTCCATTTCTTCATAACACTGTTCAGACGCTGTTTTACCGGAATTATCGAAGGCTAACCAAGTCTTGAAATCACGTGATCACGGTATATATATATATATATATATATATATATATATATATATATATATATATAAAGGAAATTTAAGTCCCCTGTGGTCTCAGGGTCTCAGAGTGGGACACTAAGTAGTTAATATAGAAATTTGGTCAAAATGGCGTCAATTCGAACACAAGCACGCGGACATATATTTCGGCATTTTGAATCTCGTCTATCCAAGTTCACGTCGTTCTGACATGTTATATAAAATCTGTAAATGCATGTAAATAATATTTTTTCAATCATAAAATCACATTGGCGCTCAACGTTTTAAATATCTATAATTTAAAAAACCATCCTCTTGTAAACAAAATATCCGCAAGGTATATCACGCTGCCATCTTGGTTTCATTTTACCAGCTGCATCGCTTGCAATTTTCGGCGAAAAGTTTTATATAATATTATAATTAGATTCTTGCCGATTAGAAGCAACTCTGTCAAGGTCTTACCATCGTATCGTCAGAGTGAATTATTAATAAAGTCCATTTATCGGATATATCAACCATCAATCATCGTCTACTGCTTCTCAAATGCGAAAAATTGGTAAAAGGGGGACGGAAGTTGACATGATTATGCAAATGAGAATTCCCTTGCTGATGTACCCTCTGACGTTTGTGCGGGAGAAATGGGGGTGACACTGAATGTAGGATAGTGTGCAGCTCTGCAAACAATAAAATTCGGGCACAATTGTGTGGTTTGGGGGCAGGTTGGCACGGGAAGTTTAGTAAATCTTGGCAATGCCCCCCTCTCTTGCTTCGACTTCAACAATCTAAGGTTTGAAGGTTTGTCACCCATTATGACAACACTGAAAAATCTACAAATGGATGTATAAATATCACTGTGAACGTTTTAGAGTATGCCCATGTATGTGTGTGTGTTAATTTGATTGTGAACTTTTCTTATTACGTATGACATTTACTTTGAACTAATTTTGATACAATGAATGCATGGATAAATGAAGTTATTATGTTCAACATTATTAAAAAAATAAAATAAAATATAGATCAATAGAATAGTGTTTAAGATCCATTACATCGCTATCTACATGATCTAGAACATATCTAAATGCCGCTAATTATAATATTTACTATTTTTAATTTTATCGACCAATGAAAAAAGGGCTATCCCGAAAATATGTCAACTTCCGTCCTCTTTTTACCAATTTTTCGCATTTGAGAAGCGGTAGACGATGTTTCACGGTTGATTATAGCCGATAAATGGATTTTATTTTCAGTTCACCCTGACGATGCGAGAGATAAGACCTTGATAGAGTTGCTTCTAAACGGTAGGAGTCTAATTATAATATTAAATCAAACTTTTCGCCGAAAAATGCAAGCGATGCAGCTTTTAAAAAAGAAAACCAAGATGGCGGCGTGATGTCCCTTGTAAATAATTTGTTTACAGGAAGACTTTTTTTTTAATTATATATACTTGAAACGTCGAGCGCCTGTGTAAAATCACTCCTCAGTTGTACAAGGACAAGGATTCCTATGTTGGTAAATTTGCTTACATCGACGCTAGATATGATGTCAAAATGCACTGTTTACATCAACTGCATTATATTTCCCGCGTTCAATGAATTAAGTGTCTAAAGTGTTGCAAGACGCTTTGACAGAGATCTGCACACAACTGGGTAACTTGGAGATTTTTTTTTTTAATTCCGATTCTATGTATCTGTTCTGGATAAATACTACTACCAATACTTTTTGCTTCACCCTCAAACACGGTCACGCCGTAAGACATATAATTGAGCACTGAGTTGTCTATTAAAGCTATGAAATACATTACTCCATTGTTCAGGTTCTATTATTATTACATGATAAGGATATGGAGTTTTCTACTGAAAATTTCTAGAGTAGGAGTTTTGCAACTATATTGCAAATTACCTCATGATACATTAGAAATATTTATGTATTGATGATTTTTAAAATTTCATGCACACGAGTCATTACATGTAGTTTTGGAAAATGTGATCTGTGGAACTGATGTGACCATTACGCCATGGGTCTCTTCTTTTTTAATTACGATTTGTTAAATTCTCTCAGATTCGCATGAATTTTTATATTTTTAGGTGCAAAATTAGGCCCTTTTCATTCATAGTTCTTTCACTGAATGATTACATTATGACTCTCGGTAGTGGACTTTAATTTGTTTCTATATACAGATGCCAGTGACATGGCAAAATCAAAACTAACAACATGCACACCCGAGGAACTACAAGGGATCATAACAGCGCCATCTGGTGGACTCGAGATGTTGCCTAGTAACGCTTATGATGAAGTATACCCTGGACTTTACATAGGAGAGGAGTAAGCTTTTATCTGGTTTGGCTAAGGAAATGTTTTTGTCGTTATATATACTCTATATACTGCATTTTGTATCACTTACATTCTTGTTTACGAGATAATTTGCCTTAATAAAATGCGTTGTACTTTAAAAATCAATGGAAATAATTTGAAAATCGCAATTTTTATCACACTAGCTTACTCTGTTATTTCTAAAAGATAATCTTTTCCATCAGATCTATTGGGAAAAGCCGAATCGGTTTACGAAATCTGGGAATAACTCACGTGGTGAATACGGCTATGGGAAAGGGACAGTTCTTTGTCAACACCAACCACGTGATGTTCCAGAAAGTCGGTATCAAGTTTTATGGTTTTGAAGCCATGGATATGTTGAATTTTCAGCTTACGCCTTTCTTTGAAAAGTCGGCCGATTTTATCGATCAAGCATTGAAGGAAGGAGGTAAGTTTAATATTTTCTGGGGGATTAGTGTATTTGTTAATTTATATTTTGTTAAAATCCCAATATGATTATCATTGATATAGTAGAAGACACAGCGATTAGAAGAGACAACAATTCGAGTTAACATATTGAAATTTCTTCGTCGAAAAAACCCAAATCATATAATTCTAACGACTGTCCTTTTTATTTCACAAAGTTTCATGTTGTTGACCTGAGATTGCGAACTTATATGAATGATCTTAATTTCATCCTAGTCTTGCGACCCCCTGCACCAAGTAGGCATAATGTAGGTCTATAATGAAATATAACATCGATCATACCCGGGACTAGGCTATATACGTGAGGTCACGGTATATTTTTGACGTCATTATACCGTAACAGAAAGGTAAAAAATGTAGGACCAGACCGGGGTTCGAACCCAGGTACCCTCTAATCAGGTCCTCTACTAAATGAGTTGAGAGGCTATCAGCGATCGAACCCGTCTGACCGCCACTATCTTCCTCGTCAAATCATAAATGTCTCACACCCCGAAGATAGCAACCCAGGATTTTATCCCCTGGCAGGTATTTTCACCTGTCAGTTTCAGGACAGATCACGGCACCAATTGTAACAGGAAAGAAGAAAATGCAACGGACCAGACCGGGATTCGAACCCAGGCGTCCTGAATCTCAAGTCAGGTGCACTACCAACTGAGCTATCCTGCCACCGCTGACCGAACCCGTCTGACCCCATAATAAATATGACGCAACCGTGAATCTAAATATCTAAATGAGGAGACTACTTTGTATTAAACGGACCCCCGAATCATTGTACTAGAGTTAGTGAGCATAACATGTTCACACAAAGTGAAATCCACCATGCCACCCTACTTGTTATGACAGAGAAATTGTATCAATGTCAATGAAAATATACCGGTAACTATAAGCTTGACATCAAATGATCATGGTCAGATTGTTTACTTGGGCGTTTGAATTCGGTGTATCGCTAATAAAAAGGGGGGCAGGGGAGTCTGATATGTAGCAGACTTTAATCTACATTTATATACTATATGCGAATGCTGAAATATTTGATCATTGTTTTAAACACTAGGATTCTGTACAATTTGTTATATATATTCTAATTTGCTCTGTGAAAAAGTATATATATATATATATATATATATATATATATATATATATATATATATAACACCGGTCGTTGTAGCTCAGTGGTAGAGCGTTCGATTCGTAAACGGGAGGTTGTGAGTTCGAGCCCCGCTCGTGCCACCATGGCACCAATCCTAAGACGAAAACAAAGGTAGTGATTGCTCCTTCGTCAAATGCTCGGCATTTAGAAGTGAGAAGCACGGGTCGCGGCATGCGTTGGCACGTTAAAGAACCCTCAATGCTTCCCTGTGGGATCCGGAGTAGCATAGGTCAACAATACCCCTTGCTTGTCGTAAGAGACGACTAAATGGGACAGTCCTTCGGATGAGACAACAAAACCCGAGGTCCCATGTCACAGCAGGTGTGGCACGATTGAGATCCCTCCTGTTCAAAGGGTGTAAGCACTTCTAAATGCCGAACATAGGCCTAAATTTTGCACTGAACCCTTCACCGGCAATGGTTGCGTCTCCTTATGAGTGAAAATTCTCGAACGGACGTTAAACAATATACAACCAACCCTCACTGCTAAAAGCCGTAAGCGCTAAGCATAGGTTTATTTTGTGGTACTTCACCAACAAATGGTAACGTCTCATTGTGAGCGAAAAATTATCGACGGGACGGAAAACAATCAACCAATAATCTATGAAAAATCTTACATGGGAATTATTACATAGAATTTAAGAATATCACCATGGCTACCTTGCTTCTGAGAACCAGTGGGGGGAGGCGGGGGTAGAAAAAAAGTCGTTTTTAGACCCCCATTGGGTCCTATGGTGAAAATAAAAATTCTGAAAACTTATTGCATATCTACAGGACACCAGAACTCATTTTCCTTGGCAACTGCACAAACCGTAAGAGGAGTTCTGCGAACTAGGTTTTTCACCCTTTTGAGTTCTCGGGTGAAAAAGAAAATTACGAAATGTTATTGTACATCTACAGGTCACCACCAATCATCTTCAAAAGATGATTTGGCTACTGTGTAAAATATAGGAAAAGTTCTAAGAACCAGGGGTTTTTGTTTTTGTTTTTGTTTAAAAAAAAAAAAAACATTTTTCGATCCACATTTGGACCCCAGAGTGAAAATGAAAATTCGGAAACCTTATTGCACATCTACAGGACACCACCAATTATCCTACAAAAGAATATTTGGCTACTGCGTAAAATGTAAGAAGAGTTCTAGGAACTATCTCTTTGTTTTTAGAAAAGCAACATTGTTCTTCTTAACCCCATTTTGCCCCAAAGTAAAATTGAAAATTCTGAAACCTTACATCTACAGCACACCGCCTATCATATTCCAAAAGATTAATTGGTTACTGCTTAAAATAAAAGAGGAGTTTTAAGAAAGTGACAGACGGACTAACAAGATAGGATAACAAGAATATACACGAACTTTCTTTAGAAAGTGCGGGTAGAAATATCTGCACAATTTGGTGACATTATAAATTTTAAATTGATTACGTTTGTTATGATAATGAATAATATTTTAAATCATATTTTAAGTTGTGGCATGTTAATTGTTATTAATGTTACATAAAATCTGCACACTTCTATTCAGTTAACGATATGATTCGATTGAAATGAAAATATTAACTTCTTTATTTGTTTATGATGAAGGGAAAGTAATGGTTCACTGCAAAGTCGGAGCCAGTCGATCAGCAACAACAGTGTTAGCTTTCCTAATGATAAAACGTCACATGACTGTACAAGAAGCTGTGCGAATGGTCAGAGCCAAAAGAGAAATTGTGCCAAATGATGGATTCCTACAGCAGTTATGTGAATTCAATGAAAAGTTGCACCACGCCGGCCATTTTGCCAAAACGGATACTACACAGAATAGCTGATAAATGTGTAAATGTAATAGTTCTCAGGTGTGTCTTTAAAAAGTGGGACGAACTACAAATGCCTTTACGTGTATCTCCTAAGTAACAAAACTAGTTTATTTACTCTACTTCAAGCTAGATAGTCAGCGTTCTTTCTAAAGAAATGAACAGCCTACATCGATTTTTCTTCGCAGGCCTTCATGTTTTGATTCTGGAGAACGTGTAAATGCCGGAACCTGTGACGGCTTACGCTTCCACCGATTGTTTGACTTTAACATGGCTGGATTTATATAACGGACAAATTATTTCTACAACTTTAGCATTAATGCACAAACCTGTCACGAAGAAATCAACACTTATTCACCGTTAATCCATTTTCACATGTTTACAGTCGCGGGCTTGAATTTGTGTTTATCTTTATTGGCGGTAAAAAAAATTCAAAATTCCGAAGTGAGGTAAATTGGAAAAAAGTAGTGAACACACAGATTGGTTCTCGAGTAGCTTTTTGTCTATGCATGCCCACTTCTCTGAATGCAAGTCACCTATCTTGGTCCCATTTTATTAGTCTAAAGTAACTTCAACATGGCATAGTGTATCTGATTGATTATTTATTGCTTTCCGCCACACTCAACAATTTTTCAGTTATCTGGTGGCGTCCAGTTTTTGTTGGTGGAGGAGAGAACTCAGATACAATGTACCTGGGAAGAGACCACCGACCTTCCGCAAGTAAACTGGCAAACTCTCTCAAACTCTCTCTCTCTCTCTCTCTCTCTCTCTCTCTCTCTCTCTCTCTCTCTGCCATATAGGCATTTGAATTTGAATTATATATATATTTTAACTTCCCAGAAATAATGTAATTTTCATCGCAAAATCGGAATTTTTGGAGGTTCTCAACAAATCCCACAAGATAAAAAGAATCGCTACACCTGAGGTGTCTGTAGAATAAATGCATCGCGAGGTCGAATTTGATGATGGTTTCTGAAGAGGGAATTTATCGAATGTTTCTTTTTTTTTTAACTTTTAATATGAAAAGATGAAGATAACGAATAGTGATCCTAATAAGGAATACAAAATAAGGAGTTGGACAAACACAGACCCTTGGATATACCAGACATTGGATCACGAGGAGGAGTAAGCATCCCCTGTCGACTGGCCACACCCGCCATTAGCCCTATATCTTGATCAGATAAATGATAATCCGTAGTCAAAATCAATATGTAAAGAACGTTATGAAATATCATGATTAATTGATCGATTGTTTGTTTTACGTCCCGTCGAGAATTTTTCACTCATATTGAGACGTCACCAGCTGTAGGTGAAATACCACAAATTTATTGAGTGATTATATATAGTTTAACGTCCCGTTCGAAAATCTTTCACTCTCATGGAGACGTCACCATTGCCGGTGAAGGGCTGCGGTGAACGCAAAATGATCCATTTATTAGGAATAGATCGGATTTTCCCCTTATAATCAGATAAGAAAAATTATATCTATATTTATTCAGTGGAACTGCGTGTTCGACAGTGCTGAATATATGCAGTCTAAACAAAGCATACTACATTTTCAACAATCATACACAAACAAAAGCAAATTTCATATGTACATTGTGTGCAGGATCACATAGAGATATACGTGTACCCGTAAAAGTAGAAAAGAAATGCATGTTTGGTATCATATTTAAAATTCTTGACGTGTACTACTAAACAGAGTACGCTTGAGTACTTTGAAGTACTGTAGAATACACTGTCAAAATTCCACAGTTCAGTGCAATTTGATTTAATTTATAGATATACCATTTAAGGAAACATTATAAATAATGTTGCGATATTTGTCAAAAGTATTTGTTTTTAACGCTATTTGGACCAAAAAAAACCCCAATATTTATGAAAGATTTATGGCATCCTCACCCCGAATGTTATTATTTCGTTTTGAGAAAGTATTAAGCAATTGATTCCATCTACTTGATTGATTGATAATTACTTCTACACACAGTCCTTTTCATTTTCTCCTGGCAGTGAATATCGCTCTTGTCGCATTCATGTTCCGAATGACAATGCAAAGACAGAACGATGAATGCACAGTGAACACTTTGTGAGTGCACGCTGAACGATTTGTGAAATCAAGACTGTGAACGGACGCTGAACGAACGGTGAACGCACGGTGAGCGAACGGGAAAATGATAAAGTAGAATGTTTCAGGGGCTGTGTCTGAAAGACGCTTGGAAATGACATACATATTTTTATAAGTTCATTGCTACACACTTGACTGTAAACCTCGGCGATTTTCCATTTATCTTTTAGAGGGTAAAATGTCATGATAACCCATGAAGGCTTGAAAGTACAAATGTTTGCATGAAAGAATCATTAGAAAGGGGGGGGGGGGGGCGAAAACCCATATTTTCGAGTGGGCCACCTCCATATTTTTTTCGCTGACTGAATGAGCAACCACCATACCTCTCAGATTGTATCAGACTACAATGTGTATCCACCCAGTAATGGTCACCTTTGAGGATTTTCTGAAATATTTCGACTGTGGAAAGAACTTCTCTTTTAAAGAATACTTCTTATATGCTGTAATTTTAGACTGAAAAGCTCAGGTTGTCAAAAAAGTTTGACTTCCGGGATTTAAATTTCTTATATTTGAACAAGGGATAATAGTTTTCTCGCGAAATGAGATTTCAAATTTCTTTAGAATTAGTCACGCCAATGTGAGGAATCTTATTGCTTTCAGTTATGATTCTTCGTAATGTAATATTATATAAGTTGCCAGCGAGTTTGTATTTCGTCTCGTATTTCATGGTTTAACAAAAATTACAAAAGATTTGCAAATTGCGATGTGACTAAGAGCATTAGAAATAACAAATGGCCTGTCTGTGAGCAAGCGATACCCGATCTCAATCTAGAACTCTATACAATCTAGAACTCTATACAATATCATTGTTCTTATTACCCGTCCGTCAGAGTTATCGCGCTTTAATAACTCTAGAAAATGAGCAAGTCTCGCGAACAAGTGCGAAATTACCGAGACATAAACGAAAGTTGGTGTTACGCGTACGACCCCTTTTTCAAATAAATAACAAAATATGGTGTATTTTTAATAGAATAACCATTGGTCAAAATGCATATTTCTTTTTTTAAAAATTCTAAGACTAATATAATTAAAACCAACGTAATTTGGACTCCATATACACCTATTTTAAAAATCCGTAATTTTTCTATTCGAACGCCATCGATTTTTACTGTGATTTTTAAAATAGGTTACCTAAAGTTCAGAAACACATTTATTGTGTTAATTAGTATTATAAACGTCTCCAAATAAAAAAAAAATGCAGTTTGGTCAACGGATAATTTGTTTTAAAATATTGGAAAAGGAGAGGGAGGGTTACATGTATGCTTACAAAAATCCATGCGTTATGAACCTGTGCTAATTGTATGATAAAATAGAACATTTACATAGTCTGACAAACAACTTTAAAAGCATATGAATCCCATTATTTGCATGAAAAAGTCCTGTCTTAGATGTGCATGCTAAGTTTTCCCTTTATAGGTCTTCCTGTGATTGGAGCTTTATGTTGGTAAAATTTGGCAAATTCATTACCTGTGGACAGTCACACTGTTTAACAAGTTCGGCTTTTTTCTTGTTAGAATAATTTCCTTTTAACTTTAGAATTTTAATCAATGTTGTGGTTTGCAGTCGGTTATAATTTGTATTCGTTGCAACATTACGTATGCCTAATGTTTACTTTGTTCCGGTAACATGACTTTACGCGCCTTTAAATTTGAAGAGTTCCATTAATGGTAACAATGAATTATATCGCACATGAAGCTAGTCAGATCCGGTGTGGTTCACTTCGCAATATTTTTCCATTGTTCGTCTTTGATATCTCTACTAGTTGCAATCATATAGTCATTTTCCCATGAATACTTTGCAGTTGTGAACAATAGGTGTATGATTCTTCATAAAGTACGTCTCTTGTAACGGCTGGGACAGAAATAGGAGTGAAATATAGATATAGAAAATAAATTCCAGTTTTGAAAATACAAGAGTGAATGAAGTGCAACGCTTCACACACCGCATACTTTTCATGAAGCACTAATGCACTTGATTTTGTATGCTAGCGTGAAGCGTCGCAATTCATACAATCATAAATAAAAATCATTATTGATGATTGGTATGTGATTGGAAGATTGAATGATTTGCTCCTTAGACAGAAAGTTTAAAGCTTCGTACTTTGGGTCCAGGAATGAGGCCAAAATAGGATGCACTTCCCGATGTTTACATCGATTGGGGTATAGCGACGTTGCAGCTTATTGACCACACTGTCTCTGACTTTGCGAGTAATGGGGTTGTCATCAGAGTTTTTCCTGATAAGAACACAAACAATTGGGTAGACGTGTGATAGAGACACATGAGATTCTGTAGACATAAATGTTGTTACTTGTGAGAAATCGTTTAGGAAAACGGATAACTGATCAAGAAGCGTGCTTTTTCTTTTTCTTTTTTTTTTGGTTTGGGGGGGGGGTGTTTTTTTTTGTTTTTGTTTTATTGTTGTTGTTTTTTTTTTTTTAGTGATTTTGTCGTCCAGCATTATGTCATTAAGAACCCTGCGTTGTTCACAGAGATGTTCGATCATGGAATGTGACGAATTCCATCTCGTAGTTACATCTTGGACTAAATCATGCTTTGGGACTCCTAGAAGAATTTGTCTCTTCCGCAGTTCTGCTGTCATGGTAGTAGAGTGCTTAAAGTGACCTACAAGTTTCCGGCACTTTGAAAGAATTTTGGCCACATTCTATATTTCAAGGACCGGTTTTATGCATAGCTGTGAAGTATGCCCGAAACACGATATGTCCTCCCACTCCGGACTTAAAGCAATATAAGCTGTCAAAATTGTTATTTTGGGGTCCTAAAATTTAATCGAAAATTTTGTAAACATCTACCTTCTAATACCTGATTTTATCGATTAAACTTTTGACATGTTGTATTTTTTGCATTAAATGCAAAAATGTTCGACAGTTGAAATTAAGTCTTCCCGTACCTTAATTTTCCCGACATTATTTCCGTATGCAATGACCTAAAGTTCAACTCATTCGGCAAAATCAAATGCGCAAGCGCAATGTTTCCGGTAAGCACGAAAGATGTCTGACACGAAAGGTTCGAAGCGAGGGAGAAAGCCGACTTTGGAATTCGAGCGATCCCTTAAAACTATCATAACTAAAAAACATATGCCAAAATAATGATGGTAACTAGAATTTTATCTCACCTCGCCGTCCATATTTTAATGACCCGGATACAACCCGATCCACCCCGATCAGCATCAGAATCATTCGTGTCAACATCGGTTATCTTCGGGATTGTCGCCGACGATTAATCAGCTGCCATTGTTAGGGTCAAACGGAATGTCGAGGAATATATTTTTCATCACGTAAAGGTGTGTAAACGATGCATAAGAGAGGAAATTCGATGCAGTTCTTTTTTTCAATCATATCAACGTTCATTTAACCTCTTTTAATGCCACTATAAAAAATTGCAATTTTGGCAGCTTATATTGCTTTAAAATAGCCGCCTTTTCCATGTTTCGGGCATTATCGTGCATACAAACGTCAATTTTATTCAGCAAACCAAAATCTTTCAAAATCTCTTTCATTTTAGACGCAATATTAACAGGTGTGTGGGTCTTTGGCATCGAACATGTACTAAGAACACTGGCTTTAATTTCCCAGTCCTTTGTGATATGGTGCTCGGTGATCGTTAGGTAACTTTTTGTCGCTCTTGAGGTGCAAGTGTCGGTCGTAATAGATACAGATTTCACACCTTCTAAATATTCTAAAAAGGATTTCATTTTGTTATCATACATATTTTCGATTCGATATTTTATTGTGTTACGGGATGGAATTTTGTACCCTGGTAGCGCTGAATTCATAAGTTCGGAAAATTCTTTCCCAGACACTAGGCTAAGCGGCAAGTAATCCTGAACAATCATGTTTGAAATTGCGGCTGTAATTTATTCCGATTGATCAGGGCCCATTTTCTTCGGTGAGCACACAAACGTTCCCATACATGTTTGAGTAAGTGAGCTGGAAGATCTGTTATTTTTTTATTTTTATTTTTTTTTTACTCATCTTGACAACTCGGGTGTCATCTTGAGATGATTCAACAGGTTTGATGTTATCCCACAGTAATTTAAAGTTGTTTCACACAACGACTGACTTTCTATCATTTTCTCTCTTAAAATACCGCCATACATTTGATTTCAGAGACTCAAGAAACACTGAACCCAAAATGAAAAGATTCAGTCTATGAAGAACGTAATGAATAATACTCATGAGACATATTGGTGGACCTACATATCAACAGCACGTAAATAAGAGAGATAACTCCGGTACTTTGCCTAACTCTTCAAGAAAAAATAACCGAATATTTGAATCTTAATTTCATATTCGAATATCAACGAATATTCGAATATTCGTTGACATCCCTAAAAAAAAATTATAAAAACCTCGATGAATTGGTAATTTTTCCGAGTACTCTAAAAGAAACTTTAGCTACTTCTCAACAATTTTACTTTTTACAGAAGTGCCCCATTTAGTGAATTCAAAATAGAATTTGGTCATTCTAAAATAATTTAAAAACAAATAATCAACATACTTGACCAACTCGGTTGTTCTATTTTTAGAATGTTTATTTTTGGCATTCACAGTTAGTTATTGTTAATCAGAGAATCACAAAGGTAAAGGTTATTTTTCTTCACTATATGCAGTCATACGTTTCTATTAACGAACAATATTACGTAAAATAGTGAATAAAAAAGCATATTGACAGGAGATGAATAACTAGGAGATGAAACTTTCTAAGTGTGAATTTTGAGTTGTGGAAATTTTGAGAAAAATGCTGGAGTTGTGTATCAAAGGTGTCAAAATTGCTCAGAGAGATGAAAATTTCTGGAGATTAACTAATTAAAAATTGTTAGAGTAAATATCGAGAGTTGCGCAGATAAATATTGCACTATCAAGAGATTGGCATAGGCAGCAAATTCCCATGCTCAATTCTAGTGTCTGAAAATAAAAACAATTATGCCCAATTATGCGTATCAACTGCTAGGTCCAAATATAGAGAGATTCTGTACGCTAGTGTTAAAACTGAAAATGGGAAATGTGTTTGATAATTTTCCCAAGGATCAAATCTATTTCGAGAATAGAGTGGAGGATGGCAGTAAATTATTGATGTACTTATTATTTTCATCATGATAATATGGATTTTATTTACTATATCTGGGGTTGCAACAGTGACAGGTCTTCCAGGACGGGGGTCATCCTCAAGGTTCTGCTTGCTGCGCTTAAATTCTGCCAAACAATTTTTTTTACTGTAGCATATGAAGGGACATCTTTCCCTAGTGTTGCTGTCATATCAGTATGGATATCCCTAGGACTAACTAAACCTTTCTTATGCAAATATTGAATTACCGCCTTTCTTTTTCAGTCAGATGATGACGTCATACACGCAGTGGACTATTTTCTGAACAATGAAGAAAAGGACTTCTTTAAATGTAGCATTGAGGCCCTTAAACATCGCCGGAAAACACGAATAGATACTAAGGGGGGTTGAAAAATAATACAATATGTACGCTAAAATTCAAACTCTTACATATAGGCGCACAACATATCAACCACCCCTCGTATGAGGTTCACGGTGGGTGTGACCGGTCAATGGGAGATGTTTACTCCTCGAAGACACGTGATCCCTTCTATGGTATGTCTAGTGGTCCGTGTTTTCCCAACTCGTAATTTTGAATTCTTTAAAGGGGTTACGATATCGATCACTGTTCGTCGTATCCACTTTTTTCATGGAAACAAAATGTATCTGCAGCGTTGCAAATGACAAGTGATTGTCAGCAGTATTATAGCGGAAAACACACAAGAAATATAAATATATATAATGTACATGCATTTGTCAGGGCACGCAGATTGAATGAATTGATTTTGTTTAACATACTTATATATTGTCGGATCGAGAGGGGATGATAGGGGTCCCCTCTTTTCAGTTGAAAAAAAAATTGATAAAAACTTCTAAAGAAAATACTGAATTAGGGTGTCTTCCTTCCATCTTTGAACAATTTCTAGATCCGCTCCTGTTTGATATATCTATACCCCATGTATTTTGTCGAGATATTTAACCACATGCAATGATGTATTTTGGGAACAGATTAATGGATTCTGAGATTAGGTGTTTCAATTACTGCTTATTATCGCTATGTTTTAGTATCGTCATACTATTATTTAATGCATTTACAGAATAAAAAGTATATTGTATTCTTTTAATAGTTTGGTAGGTGATGGCAGTCATTAATTTGGATATCTAAGCTTCGTCAAATTATTATAATAATAACTTTGAAAACAACAAATGATTATTAAATTGAACTATTTCTCAGAGAATTTCTATTCTTGAAAACGCATTAATTTAAAGTCTTCTCTTGTCACTTTTGTGATTTCTTCATCCCGGTATTAACTGGGATAGACACACTTGATCCCCCTTGATCGTATTATGTACAAGCCCACGATGTAGTACCTTTGAATTTATAATCTTTAGTTAATAAGGATTTGTTCATTATTTCTAGATAACTAGAGTTTATGAAAAGCAAGCCCTTCTGTAAGTATTGCATAGCAATACATGTCCCCTGCCGGCCCCAAGTCAAGTCGTCATGTGCTTAAATAATTATACGTCAACAGTTTATGCGCAAAAATAACCAGGTCTCATAATTAGTCGTATATAGCAGTTTCGAAAAAGAGTAGGCTCACTCACAACCAAACATATTTCAGTTAATTAACCGGCTGAAATTTTGCCAAAAGGCGTAAAACCGTAAATCAATGTACGACAGTTCAAACGCAATACTTTCTATGCCCAAGGCCGTAACGCAGCAAGCAAATATCAATAGACCGGAACAAAATTCGAACATGATCTGCATCTTGATATGGTAAAGGAATGTACCAAATATCATGCGACAACAAAAGTGCGGAAACTGAGTACTGCATTCATTACCTATGTGCAAAGGCAAAACATCATTAGACTGAAACAAAATTCAATCTTCATCTGTAACTTGTCGCTAAAGCAATGTACCAACTATCAAATGAATATCTGCAAGCATGATGACAAAAAATAGTGCGAAAAACTGGCTTGCCGGACTGACAGACGGACGGATAGAATGCAAACCTAAGTCCTCCGGTTTCGCTGGTGGAGGACTAAAACGTGTATGTATGTAAATTATTAATAGATTTAAACACCATGGTACAACCCGATTTGATGTATATATTTTACTCCAAACATCTTTTTAAACTTGTGATAGTATGAAAAAACTTAATAGATAAACATATATACTTTGGTATGCGCATATACATTTCTACAGTATTTTGGGACCAGGGTAATCACGATGATCGTGAATGGCCGCTGTTTTCGGATCTGGACCCTGGTGGGCCAACATACTTTCGACAACATACACACGCTATTATGAAGTTCCTAAACTCTGTATTCAGAAATCCATATATCATTGGATTCATCGCACTGTTAATCAGAAATGATCGAATGAAAATTTGAAATGCCACCAATTCCGATTTAGAAAACAGATTTGGTTCATATTCCTTAGATAGTGTTCGCCATGTCATAAGAGCCAAATATGGTAAGAAGCTAATGATAAATGCAATTGTTATTGATAGCATTACGACAGTGTACTTCTTGGTGTTAATGTTTTGAGCACTCGTTTTCTTCTGGTCCAGGTCAGCAGTACCGACTGCGTCTCTAGTCTCCGTCTCCAAAGTGGTTGCTACACTCGTTGCTTTACCCTCCTTTACGAATGAAACTCGCGACGACTCTTGATCTTGAATTTGTCGCAAAAGATTGCTTGTTCGAGCTGCCCCGTTTTGTACACTAATCGTTTCATCTGTCTGTCTTCGAATAGAAAAGGCTGAATTAGATCGAGCTGGAATAGACACTTCCTCTGTGTGTAAAGCATTATGGAGACTCTTAGAAATACGAAGGATACCATTAGACGAATGACCGGATTCACTGGTAAATGTGGACTCGTCTCCTTCAAAGTCACTTGGCGACGGGGCCACTTTTCGTGTCGTGAATGCTATTGCAGTAGCTGTGGTTGGTCGGCTGCTTTCTCGACTGGGCGGCAAAGTCACTTCATCAAAATTGGGGATTTCTGTAGAATGTGATTCCTTGAAGGACCCGAATCCTCTTGTGTCGTCCGTGCACTGAGTCGTTCGGCTCTGTGGTCGCAATGCCGAAATGCCTTTTTTCCGCTGAGCATAAAACCGAAAGCTTCTTAGGTTGAATATTTGTCTCCCCACGAGACAGTAGAGAACTGTTAAAGATGTTATTGCTAGGATGAAGCAAAGAAATAATATTCCATTGTATAAAGTAATGAAAATCTTGTACGAATCATCTCTGATCGTGGTACAATCTTGGCCGATGGCGCCAGAAACTTCTGTCAAGTTGACTTCCACAACAGTATAAAACACAACACTTGGCCATGAAACACACACAGACCCAAACAAAATACACGGAATTATTATCTTGGCCATTCTCATGGTAATCTGGGATTGAAATGGTCTACAGATTTTTCGGTAACGGTCAACAGCAATAGCTATAAGAATCCCACCGCTTGAGATAGCCATGAGATAGTTAACGAACCTCAAAAGTTTGCATGCAACGGCACTTTCAAACGTGTAGAATCGAATTAAATCAACTAATTCCAACGGCATGGAGACAGCACAAACGAGAAAATCAAATATGGCCAAAGCCACAATAAACATGTAAGATGGGGTCGGTTTCAATTTAAAACCATAGAAGTATACAACGATCGGATTTCCGATGACTCCAATGACCATGAGGAGAACGATAAAGACGATAGCAGGGATAAGTGTTTCGACCGCCTCATCGTTAAGTCGTTGGACCTCCTCACTAAAATTATTCATCTTGTCGTTAAATATGCTGCAGTCTTTGTCACTACAAAATATAAAGCATGATGTTTTCCAATACAGCTAGTTCATTTGCAGATGCTGTTTACCACTTAATTTCTCAACCGCATATCATGAACAATCTACAGAGAAGAGCTAAACAAAAAATTCATTTGAAATAATTGTTTCCCTGTCTTTGTTAATTACCATGGAGGGCAAATCTGACTGTAGTAGTCAGGTATCTTGTCAAGCCTTTAATTTCCACTTAGTATGCGTAGGAAACTGTCTTATTGCAATACAGATGACACTGTATTTATGTTTAATTATTAATTAACATATTCTCACATTTAGAATTTTAATTCTATTTCTTTGCTAGTCGTAGTAGTTACAGATATGTACAGAGTTGCTCCAGGTCCTAACATTTTTGTTTGTATAAATCAAAACTTTTCAAAGGTTATCCTAACAAAACCAAGGATCAGCTGGATTTTACGTGTTCAAGTGTTAAAGTATTTAACATAAACAAAGTACAGTATTTATGTCTACTCGTATGTATATTATCATTGAAACGAAGAATTTATACTTTGCATACATGGTTTTTATGCATGATCCTCAATTTTTCGTTCGAGCTGAGTCATAAATTTACGCATTTTTTTTCCATTTTTATTTCCAAAGCGTTTAGAAAAAAGATATTAGGTAAAATGCGTTTTAACAGATACATGAACCGCATATCTATAACAAATAGGGAAGCATAATTTCATTACAATAATGAATGCCTAATGGGCAAAACATACTTACTATTTTATTTACAATCCACAAGGCTTTCCGTCTATAAATACAATGAAACCGGTTATACTTTGTACTCTAATTCTCCTGTCCTGGGAAAACACCAGAGATCTCAGCGGGATTGTCTTAAATTGAGAAAGAAATTCTAAAAGTCGTATCATTACGAGGTGCTGCCGATTGTGATCGCTAACCTTGATATCGATACACTATTAAACTGAGTAAAATACAAATCTAAGAACCTACAAAGTTTGACACAACGAAGAATGCTTAAGCCTCAAAAGATTATGCGTAAACCCTTTTTGTATTTGTTTGAGAGTGTGGCGAGCCATTGTGTACTACGTCATTGTTTGTTTATAAAAATAGAATGACATTTTTCAACAATTTTAATAAATTCTAAACAAATTAGTGCTTATGCTCATGTACTTCAAATCTTTACATATGTCGTCGACCATCTTTCTCATCGACTACATGTTTACTGTTTTATTTCCTGTCCAACCTAATTAGAACTTCATTTGAAATTGGAATTATATCATCATTACAATAAAGGTTTAATTTTTGCTTCATTTTTTTGTTTTGATTTATTTTGTTTTTTTCTTTTGTTTTTGTTTTGTTTGTGTTTTCATCAATGAAAGGACATGTATGTATGGAAAAATCACAAACATCATTTGCTTTTATTTTTCTCATAAATTCCTCAACTCCAGTCACATGTACCATATGAATCATCTACAACTTTACAATGTAGTGTATTGGCAGTTCAAGTAAACATACATGCACTTGAATGTCACAGTAATAATCTTAATACATGCAGGAAAGCATCCACAATTTTTAAAAACATTTGCAGGAAATGACGTAAAAATGTTACACGCATCTATATGATACATGTAATACCTCTCTCCCCACTTCCATTCAGTTGTGTCTGTAGTGGCGGATCCAGATTTTACAAAAGGGGTGGATGAGTATCTTAAATTTCTTGACACCCCCCCCCCCCCCCCCCCCCAAAAAAATCACAAAAGACTTTGGTTTATCATTTATATGCTTGGAAGCCCTCGAAAGTCAAATATTTGCGGAAAGCTTAGGTCGGGTGGGGGCGGGTGGGGGTGTGCACGGATTTTCTCTTATCGCCTAATCCACGTATGTTGTGTTATGTTCTTTATAAAGAATTGAAGAGTAGGAAAGCTTTAAAACCCCTACATAATTAAGATGTTTTTAGACCTACCTTGTTTCCTAACAAAACTTTTAACGTGATGACAGTATTAAGATGCTTTTGTTGTTTTGTGTCTGGTTTGGATAAATCTGGTCTACTTATTCCGTTGAGTAATTCGGTCAGTGACCACATTGTATTTGAATAGGCACTTTGGCCCACATAAACCTGTAGTTAAATGGCTATTGTAAATGTGCATTTTAGGTTGGTCATAAGATTATGTAAATTACCATAAAAATACAGATGTGAGCTTGTACATGCGGTTATATCTGTGTGTAATGTATTGTGGGGAGAGAACGATTTAAGGTTAATGAACTTGTGTCCAATCCCATAGTAAATGTTATAATTGCAATAAAGTGTGTTCAAACCAGACCTGAGATTGGTAAAGCAATTATGTTACCGAAATATTCTGATATTATTACACCGCTGATAGATTTATTGTTTAATTTTGACAGATACTTTCTTAAGCAAGAATTAATTATTTTAATGTCAAATGTGAATTAAGTATTCCTACATTTAATTCAGGGGGGAAAAAAAATATACATATATATGTATATATATATATATATATATATATATATATATATATATATATATATATATATTAATTTGCGCATAGAGTTCGGGATAATTTTCCTTATAAAAATTTTTGTAAGATCTCTGAATCGAAGATGGAGTCATTTCAATGTCTGTCCAATAATACTTTTTGTGATGCGATTTTACAAATGTGTTTTACCGGGCGTATTTTGTATGTAGTATAAAAATGCAAGTGGACACCAGTTACCTGCAAAGATCAAGGCCATAAAGAGATAATACTGTGAAAGTGTGAATCTTGTATTTTTACCATTGACAGATACCATTTCTGTGAAGGTCATTAAGTATGATGAAAATGGAAACTCCGAACGCTTCTGACATATTTACAGGACACTATATAACATTCCAAAAGACGATTTGACTACTGCTTAAAACGTAAGAGGCAGTATGACAGACGGACTGGGATAAAAGCAGCATAACCGAACTTTCCTTAGAAAGAGTCTCGACCTATAATAATGTACATACGACGTCTGTTTGATATGTAATGTGTATTGTACCACAGCTCGATAACGCTTTGCACGATTTCGTGGATGATGATACTCTTGAATAACTCTATTCAATATCTTTCCAACAGTATAAACATGGGCATTCAGCTCCACATAGTTTTAAAGTTATAGTCATTTCAATAGAGCCAGTCGGTGACCAATGTTGTAAAAATGATTGGGAAACGGGTTGAGAATATTTAGCCGGTACGACTTTTTCCTTTTTCCAAAACTTAAAAGCTTCTTATCTGGTCGTCTTTACTAGTTCCAACAATCCCTTGGCTCAGCCATCAGTCAGTGCCTCAGAGGTGTACCTAAATCAGCGAACCATAACACATTTCAGAAATGGATTCAGAGATTGAGATTATGTATTTCAAACTGCGGAAAATACATAGAAGGGATGTAATGTTCATTTCACTATTTGAGTCGAATGCTTTTGAAATATCGTACAAAACACATTGCATATCGAACAATCCTCGTAAACGTAGATCAATTCTTTATTCTCACCGATTGAGGTTTTAGTTGAATGTGTCCTGTTAAATATGCATCAAAACATAAAAGATTATTATTAAAGTAACAGGTGAACCTCAATCTTAAAGGGCTAGAAATTTTAGTAGGGGGACAAAAATGGCGTCACATGTGTTTAACTTAAGAAAGACAACTCGTACAAGGACTTGCTGGGCTTTCCTAGGGATAGAATTATATAGGTATGTTGAAAAAATTCGTCGGCGGAATTTCATTGTTTATATTTTACTTACGGGATAGAAAATTTTTCATAATGACAGTGGGATAGTAAATTTTTCAGATTATTAAGCCGCTGTGAGACCTCCCTAGAAGTGAACAATTTCAAGTAGGCGAGTTTCAAACACAATGTACAAATGGACACTTGCTTACAATAAAACTACTATCAGGTTTACTCCATATTTCATTAAGTATCAAAATTCAGTAAAACGCGGGAGCCTTGCACCCACTGAATTCTAAAGGCGGATTCAAAACTCCCTGTTTCTCAGATTGTATGACTGTATATTGTTTAACGTCTCGCTTGAGAATTTTTCACTCATATGGAGATGTCACCATTGCCGGTGAAGGGTTGCAAAATTTAGGCCTATGCTCGGTGCTTATGGTCTTTGAGCAGGAAGGGTTCTTTGTTGTGCCACACCTACTGTGACACTTCGTCGCCTCTTACGACAAGCAAGGGGTACTGAGGACCTAGTCTAACCCGGGTCCCCACGGGGTCTGTTTCTCAGATTTTCTCACGCCACCCACACTGAAATCCTTGATCCACCTATGGTAATGATTGTGTCTTAAGTTACTTTAAAATCTGTCTTGATTGTCATTAAAATCTATTTATAACAGGATGATTAAAACTAACTGTAATGGCGTCGAATTCCTACAGCAAAAATACAGTTCTGGATAAGGTTACTTCTTGGTTCTTCAAATTACATTCACACGTCCAGCAGACAGAACGATAATATTTTACTGTATAAAATATGGCGTCATCCCAGTTTTACTTTTTCAATGAAACTGTTTCTGTTATTTGTGCATTTCCATCACCAACAACACATGTCAACTTAATCAGTTTGATTCATACAATATAGATGTTGAGGTCGTCGAAATCTTTAAATCGGTTACATTCACGATCGAGCACTCGAGTATGTTATTTGTGTGCAGTAACGAGGAAGTATCTTATATCCAACGTACACGTAACATCAGTATTAAAGCGACATTATTCTAATTTATAAATTATTGGGGGGGGGGGGGGGGTATTTTAATGCTTCTAACGTGTTTGAATTTACAAAATTAACGAAATTTCATAGCATCTAAGATTTAACAATATGTGGTGTTTTATTCATAAAAATGAACAGCACTGGTCAGCAATCTATGCCTATTCATAACAATTACTTAATTTTGACTATGCAGGAGTCAGTAAAAACTGAGACGATGCTAGACTGTGGAATCCTGGCAAAATGTCGTTGTATGTATTCAAGTTGCTGTGTGTCCGTGAGTGTTAGTATAGGCCAAATTTCACAGGAATAGAAGATAGCGGGCAGCACAACACGTTTCCATATTTTAGCTGAAACAACTGGATGGATGTTGGAGTTGTTCACACCAACAGAGTGCAATCAGTGTATTTTTGATCTTGTTGTTTTGCACACTCTTTCTGTCAGTTTGTCACTTTTCATATTTCCTTGGAGAAGGCAGTCGGCATAAATAGTATTATCGGATTGAAGAATCTCGTTGCCAAAAAGGATAATAACAAAAAGACACAGAACATTTATGAGTTTGGTTAAAAACAATAGAAATACTCATAGAAGGATTGTAATGCAGTCTCCAAGTAAATTGATTGATTGATTGATTGATTATTTATTGCTTTACGCCACACTCAACAATTTTTCAGTTATCTGGTGGCGTCCAGTTTTTGTTGGTGGAGGAGAGAACCCAGATACAATGTACCTGGGAAGAGACCACCGACCTTCCGCAAGTAAACTGGCAAACTTGCTCACATAACGCCGCGGCCGAGATTCGAACACGCGCCGACAGAGGTGAGAGGCTTTGTGATTTTGAGCCCGATGCTCTAACCACTCGGCCACGGAGGCCCCTCTCCAAGTAAAATCATACATTTCTACATGGTTTAATAAACGTTGCAGGGAGTTTGGTGAATAGTTTAATAAGACAGTGTCATCTGCTAACAAAATACCTGGAATATGATTGCCACCCTGTGTAAGACCAGTGTTAATTTTGCATATTTCGTGTAACAAATCATTTATATACACAAGAAACATAAATGCACTGGGGACTCTACCTTGTCCAACACCTTGTGATGTTTTGAAAAGTTTGGAGTTTATACCACCAAAATTTGTAAAACATTTGCTGTCATCATACAAATATTTTATGATTTGCCATAGTCTTGTGTTAATGTTAAGGTGATACAATTTATACAATAAACCATTGTGCCAAATTCTGTCGAAAGCTTTTTCGTTATCTAAGAATGCACAAAACACTGGAGAACATTTACCCACATAGTAGTTAATAATTTCCTTCAAAACATAACAAGCTGGATGTATGTATGTATATATGTATGTATTGTATGTATGTATGTATTGTACATATGTTTGTATTGTATATATGTATTGTATGTATATATGTATTGTATGTATGTATTATGTATGTATGTATGCATTTATGTATGTATGTATGTATGTAGGTATTGTATGTATTGTATGTATGTATGTATATATTGTATGTATGTATGTATGTATTGTATGTATGTATGTATGTATGTATGTATGTAATGTATGTATTGTATGTATGTATCTATGTATGTACTGTATGTATGAATAACTGCGGATTGCTCCGTTTACCTGATCTAATCAAGATATTGGGCTCATGGCAGGTGACAGGGGATGCTTACTCCTCCTAGACACCTGATCCTTCCCCAGGTATGTCCAGGGGTCCGTGTTTGCCCATTTTTCTGATTCCTATTTTCTATTATTTTCTATAGGAATTACGCGATTGAGTGTTGTTCATTATCTATCTATCTATCTATCTATCTATCTATCTATCTATCTATCTATCTATATATATATATATATATATATATATACATTTGTGGCCGCCCGCGTGGCGCAGTGGTTAGAGTGTCGGGCTCAAAGATCTGATGATCCTTGAGTCGGGGGTTCGAATCCCACTGTGGGACGTGTCTTTCGGATGAGACCGTATAAACCGAGGTCCCGTGTCGCAGTAAGTGTGGCACGATAAAGATTCCTCCCTGCTCAAAGGCCCTGAGTGCCGAGCATAGGCCTAAATTTGCAGCCCTGTCACCAGTAATGGTGACAGCCGCCGGATAGCTGAAAAATTGCTCAGGCGGCTATAAACAAACAAACAAAACATTTGTGTGTTTGTGTGTGTGTGTGCGTGTGGGGTGTGTGTAAATGAATGCAAAATCATTTATATTCAATGAGGTTTTCATTTTTAAAATTTCTTTCACTTTCTACAGATATAATTTGAGTTTAGATGAAATTAGGGCCAAAGTGGAATGTTGGTCAATGAGCGTTGTAACCTTAACACCCATCAACCTCAGCCACCAGGATCCTCTCTTCCACCGACACGGGTCACATCCCACAGCAAACAGGACGCCCCTTTTAGTCGCCTTTTACGATCAAGCAGGGGATACTGTGGGCCAATTCTTATCACCCCGGACCCACACGGGGATAGTAGTATAGAGTATGATTATTTAGGATCTAGCCAACGATGCGAACACGCAAACTGGGAGGTCACATTACAAGTACAGAAGTCTCTTTGTTACGGGAACTCAGAATCCCTATAGTGTCGTGTTGCTGCAACAGCTGCTTTCATCAACGGGGGAAGAGAGCATGTCATACAGGTAATCAGAATTTGTTTTGCATTAATAATCAAAACTGTTAGTTATTTACTCGATATTTAGTAAATTATTTACATTTTAACAGTTCCATTTTCTGTTCACTTGTTGAATGAAATTTATTTTTAACTTGTATATTTTCCTGCAACATGATTAAGTTTTTTTATTATTATTATTAAGATTATTTTGTTTTATTGTTTCTTGTTTTGTTTCTAACACAGAAATTTGGATTGAAAGCAGGACTTGGAAAAACTGAACTGTAAGTGACATAATTATCCCCTACGTTTTAGCAATTACAGACATATACAGGTAGATAGAGAGATTAAGCAGTCATGATCAGCATAAATGAATAATATACTCTGCAAAAAAAGAAACGCATAATGGATTTTTTAAGATTTTAGTAGACGTATTTTGGATTATGATTTTACAATAAAAAATGTAGATATTCACTAGAATTGTTTCAATTGAAAAAAATTACAGTCCAAACCTTAGATATTGGTGGAAAAAAAGTCAGATCATCACAGTTAAGAACACTTCCTGTCACGTTTAAGTTAGTACCGTGTATGACCACCTCGAGCTGCCAACACAGTTCTGCATCTCCTTGGCATAGAGTCAATCAATGTTCTTACGTTATTGCGTGGAATTGTTCGCCATTCCTGTTGTAACATTTGACGGAGCTGATCGAGGGTCTGAGGCGGAGGTTGGCGCAGGCGCACACGTTTATCCAGTTGGTCCCATAAGTGTTCAATCGGATTCAAATCCGGTGATTTGGAAGGCCATGGTAGCACATTAATGTTGTTCTGCTGAAGGTAGTCAATTGTTAAGCGGGCTGTGTGAGGCCTAGCATTGTCATGTTGGAATAACTCCCTCTGTCGGTCAATTACGCGCATAAGGTGAGGTTGGAGAATTTCGTCTCTGTACCTTTGAGCCGTTAAATTGCCCGGGACATGTACCAGTTCTGTTTTACGGTCATTAGAGATCGCCGCCCACATCATGACGCTACCTCCACCGAAGCTATCCACTTCTTGGACACACGAGGAAGAGAAACGTTCATTCCTGCGCCGGCATACACGGATTCTTCCATCACGTTTCTGTAGCAGAAAACGGGACTCATCGCTGAACCAGATTCTACGCCAGTTGCGGAATGTCCAGCCCCTCAATCTGTTGCACCATCGGACTCTTTCTCGTCTGTGTAACGGTGTCAAAACTGCTCCAAAATACGGTCTTCTGGGTCTAATGCCATATTGTCGAAGTCGGTTGCGGACTGTCTGCGAGCTGATTCTTCACAATCCAGGTATTCCGACTGCAGTAGCTGTTGCAGCAACGGTTCGATTCCGTAGATGAAAGACCCGGATGTAGCGATCTTGTCCAGGAGTCGTAATGCGAGGTCGCCCACTCCTCGGTCGGTCATTAGTAGAGCCAGTCTGCTGGAATCTGTTCCACAGCCGAGAAATTGTGCTCTGATTTACGTTTTCAGTTCGTGCAATCTCACTTTGGGATACTCCGGCCTGGAGACGGCCAATGACGATATTTCGAGTAGCAGGGTCCAACCTTGGCATGGCAGCATTTTAACGTTATGATGAATTCAAGCTTCAAACTTCGTCCTTTTATACGCTTTAATGTAGTGGTTGAATTAAGCACAAAGTTCTCGTGAAAAACGTAAGCCAAATTCCATGGCGATAGAGGTGATGTGCAATTTTAGAGAGTCGCCGAGCTAATTTGGCAGAGAGCCAAATCAAATGAACAGACCTTTAAAGTTTCATACTTACCTGTAAAAAATCAATTACTCAATTGACCATTTCAGTTTACATGGTAAAATACATAATTTGCATTTTTAAAATTTCAAAAGGGCTATGCGTTTCTTTTTTTGCAGAGTATATATATATATTTCTTTTATCACGTATTTTTGTATTTGAAATGATCTAAATCATATTTTAAGGTTAATAAAGAGGCTGATTAGCAAATGAGGCGCCGAAGAAGGATTCAAGAAAATATAGTCTGCCTTCCACCAAAAGACAGTGCATGATACTAAAGCAAGAGCGTGTGGTGACCCAAGGTGCTAATGGGGCACTGGAAGGATATTTATACCAGTCCGGTATCGCAGTTTATATTATTGTTAGATTAGAATTGTTTAAAAGAATTTATAAATGTTTCAAGCTTGTTATTGCACATTTTGCACAGGTGTTGGACATGACGCAGATGTGGAACACTTACCTGAGGCTGTGCCTGGTGGAAACTTCAAACCTGTGCCAGTGGAGGAAAACTCTGCTTTCATTTCCTGTGACTTGGAGACTACTGATCTAGGTATATAAACAAATGCATAGAAAAGCTTCCATATCAAGCGCTTGCTTTTTTCATTTAAAAAATGCTATATTGTACATAATTGCTTCAGTACGTGGAGGGAAATACCCACATACCACACAAATTGCAGCCTCAGTGATAGGATCAGAGAAGGAGTGTTCCACTTATGTATACCCAAAATTGTCAATATCTTCCATTGCACAGCAGGTCAGTCACCGGCATCATTCTCCACAAACAGTGGCACAAGGACAGTGCATGGTCAGCAAGTTCTGAGGAAACTTTGCACTGCTATTGACAAATTTTGCAAGTAGTTGAAAGGGCATTCTAGTGTTTTTCTCATTGCATATAATGGACGAATATTTGACTTTCCTGCATTGATGTCTGTATTAATTGACATGAAATGTGAAGGTCTGTTTTGTGAGAGTGTTCTTGGACTTTTTGACAGTATTCCTGCATTGAAGAAAGCCCTCCCGGCACAGTGAACATACAAACAGGAGGATTTAGCTAAGGTGTTCCTTAGTACGTCTTACGAGGCTTACAATGCAATGGAGGATGTGAAGGTACTTGGTAAACTCAGCTCCCATGAAGTTGCTGTTTACAGTTTCCCTCCATCTGCGGTTAAAAATCAATTCAGCAGAGAAAAGGCAAAAAATACAAATTCATTACACCCCCTTATTGCGAAAGGTATTATGAAGATGCCCAAAGCTGAAAATGTGGCAGGTTCTAGACTATGCCTCAATCATTTATTCAAAATATATGAACGTGAAGGTGAGGGTGGCTAACGAAAAATATTTATTTGGAAAAACAGTGGAGAATAACCACGTGTTTCCAGCACAAAGAAGACTCTTGATGAAGTTATTCCCATATTAGGACACTTTTTCTCAAGTAGCAATGTTCAAAAGTCATAGGGATTTTTAGTTCCTTTATTCATGGAGGAAAATGCAGAGACATGTGAACTTTCATTTAGTAATGGAATTTATAGGATATTCCTTTGTGTACTAGTCTACAATCTTATCCCGTATCCCATGAATTCATTTTGTTTTGCATTATAGTCTGCAATCTTACCCCATGAATTCATTTTGTTTTGTATTATTCATATTGTAGCAAGACTGTATTGAAGACAAGTTCATGGTTATTGATTAAGCAGTCATGACATGAATACACTGTATATTTTATATTTTTATGTTTATAATGACTTCAGTAAATTAGAAGTATTCATAACAATAATATGTTGTCGAGAAATGAATCAAAGACATTTTATATGTCAATTAAGGTGTATTTTTGGTTACATTCCAGAATTTATACTTAAGGCGAAGGTCGATTATTGTCATGGTCGTTTCAAGGTCAAGGTCAGATTTAAGGTGGTTATATTTGTTTGCAATTCATTCAATATTTGAACATAAATATTAAATACTAAAATTGGTATAAATATTGTTTTCATCATAGTTATACATTGTTAAACCTTTACTATAATTAGATTAACAAATAATGGGTTGGGGTATAAAATTTCAAAGACATGCAGATATTGACAGTAGAAAAAAAAAGCCTTTTCTATATAGAAGAAATATTTGAAACATTTTTTATTCAAGCAATTATTAGCCTACTCCATTTTTACAATTTTAATTTTTTTTAAAGAAAACATTAAGAAACGGAGAAAACACGTCATACACAATGATCACTTTAATGTAGAATACTATTTGTTATTAACAAGATATGCTGTTTTATTGATTTATTCTTGATCCTTAATGTTAATTTCATAATAATACCTAAAATGTACCCCTTAGACTGTATTTTAGTGAATTAATTGGTATTACTGCATGTACACCCCCTTCGTTTTTATATTTATAATGGGGGAATGTATTGAAAATTCTCTTTAGTTTACTGATGCAACTGGTAAAACGTGGTGAAACTTTAAAACTGAATCAACGTAGATAATGAAGAAAATAAGTATTTTTCATTTCTCAGTATTGTCCATTATACACGGAATATCTTACTAAATAGGAGTAGAGCGTCTAAAGTAAAGGTATCTGATTCAAAATATGTAATTTTTCTACATTCGGTTAGTTCTTTCAAATAAGACTAAAAAAAACCATTATCTTTAATTTTTCAAATAGGGACTGACATGATATTTTACTACACGGTTGAATCTACTGAAAACAATAGTACCCTTTAATATAAAACATAAATGGTACCAATTTTGATGCACCAGATGCGCATTTCGACAAATAATGTGATGCTCAAGTCCAAAATGTTGAAAATCCGAAATAAGAACAAACTTGGAAGAGCTGAAAGAACCAAAAAATACCAAATAGTGGAGACAAATCCAGCAAAGGATAAGAGCTATGCATTAATGAGATAATCCTTAATTTTGAAATTAATTTTATAATTTTATCACAGCAAATTTTATTCGTAATTCATGCTAGTACCGAAGTACGTAGCAACTGGGCTGGTGAATACCCTAGGGGACTTACAGTCCACCAGCAGAGGCATTGACCCAGTGGTTGTTATATAAAACATAAACGGTACCAAATTTGATGCACCAGATGCGAATTCAAGTTCCACAGATCATATTCTAGCGTTTAATGTTACAAATGTACATTGCAAGCAAGAAAGTATATTGGTATTGTGATATCCTGACTGGTATGTATCAAAAAGGCATATACGTTGCATATTTGAAATTATGCCAAAATTGTTCCACCCTTCATATTCTAAAAAAAAGAATAGAATTTGTAGTATGATGTTAAATAAGTTCTGGACATAAAGTATCGGATCAAAATATAGGGATTATGGCGGGTGTGACCGGTCGACAGGGGGTACTTATTCCTCCTTGGCACTTGATCTCTGTTATGTTCAGGAGAGCGTCTTCGCCCTACTCTTGATTTTGTGTTCTTTGTATGAGGTTAATCACTGTCCATTATCTTTATATTTTTACCTTTTTATACAGATATGATTATATCTGATGTTGAAGTGATAAGTGAAAGTGCACGTGAAATGTCTTCCATTTCCACGTGAACTGAAGTGCTAATAAGAGGTGGGCCAGAGACACTTAAAATGGTATAAAATATATTGCGGAATTGGCTTCGATATAATACAGTCAATCACATAATGACGCGTCGCATAATATGTAGCATTGTTGGAGACGCGATGGTGGGGAAATCTAACCTTCTTGCATCTTTTCTTGGTCAAAACAGGATAGATGTATATGCTCCAACTGTGTTCGAAAGTGTTAAAGGTAAAAAGTCTTAGATATCTTAACCAGTTTTGATTGCCAATTTGTTTGCTTAAATATTGAATTTTCTGGAAATACAAATCGTATTTAATACAGGATGTGTCTCATTTGATTTTCTTGTCGTTTTAAAGGTGTTTCTATTTTCTAGGACTAATGACAGTTGGAGGAAAACAAGTCAAAGTGAAGTTCGTCGATACTGCTGGCCAGGTAGGAACATGCACCACTTCATTTTATTTTAGTTTAGAACCATTTGTCCCCTATCAATGATCAAAGTGTCTGAGTAGCATAACAAATGAGAGATTGATGTAATTCTGTTAAATGCACTTATTGTAACATATAATTATTATTGGTTTGATATCCTTGAAATATTTGTGCTTATTTGCTTTTTTGTTATATTAAAGCGAGAGTACTCACGATTGCGCGTGCTCACCTACAAGAAGAGTGATGTATTTATCCTGTGCTTCAGTGTTATAGACCGAAACTCTTTCGAGCGAATCCGTACTCTGTGGATACCGGAATTAGAAAGGGCAGTCAGGAAAAGAGTTCCAGTTTTCCTAGTAGCGACTCATACAGATCTCAAAGAAGATAAATACGTTAAGAGGTGTACTAGTATCGTATCCACCTCTGAAGGACAAAAGCTTGCAGAAGATATAAATGCTGAGGGGTATTTTGAAACTACGTGCACCATAGCAGACTCGTGTTGTGCAAGAAGTATTTTTGAAAGTGCCATAGCTGCAGTTGTTCCTGATAAAAAAGGATGCCTGCAATCTTTAAAAGATGTCTTTGGCAAGTAGTCATAAAAATAAATGCGGTATAATTTATTTATTAATTTATCTGTTTAATTGTGTCCTCAAAATTCGTTCTTCTTCGGACGAACAGCTAACTTCCAAAAACAAAACTTTTCCATTATTGGCACTTCGTGGTTATAAAAGAACATCAGATGATTAACTTCAAGTTGTTGAGATTACTTCAAGGAAAATGAAAACTGCTGTTTCTTGTTCTCCTTGTAATGTTTTTTTCTTATACCCCTTTTGTGATGTTAGTTACTGCAGGGAGAATTGTACATGTGGAGGTCATAAAAGTATGTGTCACGATTAATATTACTTTCTATTTACAGTCATTGAGATGAGCTGTAGTATTTATTTCTAAAAATTGCGTTTTGATGAACAATTTTCTAAATTCTGTTTAATACGCGAGATCGTAAATGTCACATTACTGGAGCTCATGTAAAGGGAAGTCTAAAAAGGTGTATGTGGCTTAGGCCACATCCTCAGAGAAGGCAGGAAGTACTAATATGGAATTAAAGTAAGTAGAAAGCAAAAGCATGGAAATTTAATATATTTTCAATTACTTTATCTGAATCAAAGTTGAAATCGACACGTCTCAGTTTCTTAATCCAAGCTCTTTTCTATGTCTTTAATGTTTCCCTGCAATGATAAGGAACAAACTTGCATTGAAATTTCCTTTTGAGTGCTTACATATTTTCATTCTCTTCTTGTTACATTCAGTTGTGATCGGCAATACATGCAGTACACCATCTCTAAAATTACCTTCAGAAATGATTTTGAATTTTGCTATAGTACATTAAACAAGAGTTGCCAAAATTCTTTTCAGGTCTCGAGAGATTTTAAATGCACGTAGTACAAAATTAAAACCAAGCCGCAATAGGCATTTACGATCCTGCATATTGGAAATGATTTTTTTCTTCATTTCCTAAGGATATCAGTACTGAGGCATCTTATATAAGCTTAATATCGGACTAATGGAACTGTTCTTCACTAATATCAGACTGTAAAAAGTAAATTGTCTGACTACAAGAATGGAGGAATGACGTCACATCAATGTTTTAAGTACATGTATAATGATTATCATGTTAAATGTACCATCATATAATTACATTAATGTATTACAATAAACATATGATTACATTGATATATTAAAATAAATGTATGATAATCTATTATACATGTAAATACGTGATGAATATTTGATTTTATATCATTAACGTTGTAAGCAATTGTAATGTCCCAAATATTTCTGTAACTAAGCCGTAAATGTTATTTTGTTTTACAATTTGTTCAAACCTCACTGCAGTCGGAAGCTGATATTTAAAAAATACATTTCAAATTTTGAAAATACAGGAGAGTATGAACTGCGACCTTCATGCCGGCATATTTCATATAGCGCGTCAGCGCTTCATGAAAAGTATGTCGGTATAATGGGTTACAATTCATACTCTCAAGTATTTTCAAAAATTAAGTTTATTATCTATATTTCACTTTCTTTTTTGTCGGAATTCCCATCCTTTGAAATAGACGTACATATGTATGTATATTTGTATTCATACGCGTATTGTGTACCACTGCATTGTATTTCAAAGAAATGCCAAGAACTTTGGATATGTAAATAAAAATAAATACATGCCTAGACACAACGTTAGATTATTTTGATTGTTTTTATATTGTTTAATTCCCACTTTGATAATTTTTCACTCCTATAAAGACATCACCAGCAGTGGGTGAAGTGCCACAAATTGTGACCTATTTGCATGACGCTCAAGGACATAGCAGTGATGGTGCTTTATCGTACCAATGCCTTCAGTGTCAGTGAACCCCTATTTTTAGTGTCGTATCTAAATGAGGCATGACCTCCATTTCTATCGCTGGGCGTTTGGCGTAGGAACAGTAACTACATGTGCCTATGTTAACCGTCTTAAGTTTGACGCTGTGCCGGGATTTAGAATCACGTCAGATATGTTGTTGATTTGAGAAAAGTTCTGAGATTCTAAAATTACTAAAAGTACTTTAGAATTTTTTCATAATTCACATTTGATTTACACCACTTCTGGAATATGTAGTCGCACAGTACGTTTGAAGTTTACCTTCACAGCAGTTAATATTGTACCCCCGTCAGACACCATTTGATCTAATGGAAGGTTGTTGATTGATTGATTGATTGATTGATTATATATTGTTTAACGTCGCGCTCGAGAATTTTTCACTCATATGAAGACGTCACCATTGCCGGTGAAGAGCTGCAAAATTTAGGCCTTTGCTCGGCGCTTATGACCTTTGAGCAGGGAGGGATCTTTAACGTGCCATACCTGCTGTGACACGGGGCCTCGGGTTTTACGGTCTCATCCGAAGGACCGCCCCAGTTAGTCGCCTCTTACGACAAGCTATGGGTGCTGAGGATCTATTCTAACAACCCGGATCCTCACGGGGTAATGGAAAGTTGTAACTAGATCGTTATATCGACCATAGAATTTGCGAAATGCTGAATTTAGACGAGACTATAGAAACCCCTGTAGCATCAACTTCTTTGTCAGTAGCCTGTCTCGATGTAAAAACTGATCATATGTAGAGCAAGCTCTTGCGTACGAATCAGTTGAGAGATACATGTATAAAGCCATATGCAGGTGATAATGGAATATTGCTAAATAGATAAGGGGAGTTGACGATGGAGACATTGAAATCATCCCGTTTGCAATAAAGCTGAGTAGCTATTTTCAGTCATCATCTATTTTCAATAAAATATCGAAGTACTAAGCAGATATGGGAGACTCTGGTGTCTTTCATTTCGAATTCACTGAGATATATGGAATCGACATATGAATGAAAATGAATATTGTCAATAGATAAAACATAGTCCATGTATCTAAATGTCGAATTGAAGGTCACCGCAAGAGATTTTTTCTTCTCATGTAGAAGCTTTTGATTGAACTCTGCTTCATAAGAATATAAAAACAGGTCAGCTAACAAAGGAGCAGAATTCGTGCCCATAGAAATTCAAACAGACTGTTGGAAGACTACGAAGATATTGTCAATGAAGAACCCTAGCATCTTTTTAATACTTGTGTGTGGAGTCAGAGTGTTGTTTAACAAAATAATTTTTTGGATGACTGATCACTGATATAAATATTTGTTTTTACCATTTTTGTTGAAGAAGCAACTATCTGTGATGTCACACTCGCTGTGAGCCCTACATTCCGATCAGGTAAACGGAGCAATCCGTAGTCAGAATAAGTGTACCAAGAACGGCCTAACAATTGGTATGAAATACATCAGATAGCATTTTAGTCAATGGTAAGTTGTACTTGCAAACTACATGGTTATAACGACCATAAAATTTAATATTTGCCACGCATTAGTGTCTAAATATTCATTTTACAGAAACAAATAAAGAAATAAAAAATAAAGAAATAAAGATTTCTAGGCCCTCTAAACCCGTAAAAAATGTTTGTAACGAATATATTTTTGAAAAACATGCATATCTATAATATGCATACTCGGCTGAATCACGCCGACAGATGTAGGCTATGTAGGTGTGGTCTGTGTTCTTGAACGTGTATGTGTTGTACGTAATTTCTTTTACCTTCAAAGAAAAACATCTGGTGGAACATGACATTCACTGATGCTCAAATAAGATTTAAATCAATTTCAACACGGGGTCTATTTAATTAAAACGGCTCGGCATGTCCTCGATACTAAATGTCTTTAACATTCACACCCGTATTGTCAAAAAGGGACTGGTTCACGATTTTATGGTGAAATTTAATATCTTTAACAATCAATTAATTATAAGGGGGATGATGAATTCGGGTGATTTGAAATAATCAATTTTCCCAAAATTTTAAGCACAATCCAAGGTTGGCATTCTCTGATTGAGCATTAAAATGTAAAACTCATTCAGATCTACAACTTCATGTTCGCTCCGAATAGATCTACTTTTAAACATTAATCACCGGTCGCGGTAGGTCAGTGGTTAGAGCATTTGCTTTGTAACCGGGAGGTCGTGAGTTCGAGCCGCGTCAAACCTAAGACGAAAAATAGGTAGTGATTGCTCCTTCGTCAAACGCTCGGCATTTAGAAGGTCTTTCGGATACGACCTTAAAATCGGAGGTCCTGTGTCACGGTAGGCGTTGGCACGTTAAAGAACCCTCTCTGCTACGGCCCTGAGCGCTAAGCATAGGTCTAAATTTGTGGTACTTCACCTATAGCTGGTAACGTCTCAATATGAGTGAAAAATTCTCGACGGGACGTAAAACAAACAAACAGACTAAACATTAATCCAACGATCATGATAATGTTAAGCTTTTTCTCCATCAATTGTGACGTCATGTCAGTATTTATGTGACTTAGTGAATCACTGTGATCAGACTATAAATTTTCTATTTCAAAATGCGAGACCAGAATTCATCATATATATCATGTCATATTTGAACTTTCTTTTTCAAAATAATTTCAAATAGCCACAAACGCAGCAGTTGGGAGCCTTGAACCTTTTAGTTTCTCCACAATAACATTAGGATTTTCCAAACTTCAATCCCGACCCCTAAAGTTTACTGAAATCAGTGAAAGCGGTTGATTAAATATTTTAAACTGTAAGATTTCTTGAAATGGTAGTTTAGTAATTAAGCAAGTTTGTAGAGATAAGAATTTTAAACACCGTGTTCCAATATACGTTTTTTCAAGAGTTTTAACATAGAGGTCATTGGGCTCTCAAATTGCCCGATACTCCATCTACTTTTTTTGTTAAATGATTGCTATAGTGTAAATGTAAACTATATTTGAAATTTTCGAAAATCTAAATTTTAGAAGTCACAATATTCCGGATATGGCAAGTTATAATATCAATATTTGGACTACCTTATGTGCATTTTCATCACTTTAAAACGAACAGCATGGTTCAGTTGATGAGAATTTATTGAAAATTAATAAAATACAATATCTTTAATTCATATAAAAGAAACTTATTTCCATTGCTTGTATGACATCAGTATGTCAAAACCCAAGTATAATTACACTGCGCAATTTGAAGTGATGTGTTATTATTACCCCGGAAAAGGCCGCTCAACCTATTTTTCCATGCATTTGTTTGATATACATCCTTGATAAAATACATGCACATTTAGATGGAAATTTTATGGGTTTTAAATACTAAAATGTGAAATGAGTAATTACGTTAAAAAGTACACGAGGTCTGCTACGTGTACAGTCAAGTGCGCACATCATAAATATCAAAGTGCTAATTTATTTGACATTCTCCGTCCCCATTTTATTATCATTTCACAGAGGGGATTGATTGCAAATTGTGTAATATCCCTCTTGAGAATATTTCACTCATATAGAGACGTCACCAATACCGGTGAAGGGCTGCAAAATGTAGGTCTATGCTCGGCGCTTAGGGCCTTTGAGCACACAGGCGCTCGACGTTTTCAATATCTATAATAAAAAAAATCATCCTCTTGTAAACAAAATATTCACAAGGTATATCACGCTGCCATCTTGGGTTTTCATTTCTACCAGCTGCATCGCTTGCAATTTTCGCCAACAAGTTTGATATAATATTATAATTGGAACCCTACCATTTAGAAGCAACGCTGTCAAGGTCTTACCTCTCGTGTCGTCAGGGTGAATTATTAATAAAGTCAATTTATCGGATATAATCAACCCTCAATCATCGTCTACTGCTTCTCAAATGCGAAAAATTGGTTAAAAGGGGGACGGAGGTTGACATGGTTATGCAAATGAGAATTCCCTTTCTGATGTACCCTCTGACGTTTTTGCGGGGGAAAAGGGGATGTCACTGAATGCAGAGTAGTGTGCAGCCCTGCAAACAATAAAATTCGGGCACAGTTGTGTGGTCTAGGTCAGAGTAGCACAGGAAGTTTAGTAAATCTTTCGCAATGACAAAACAACATTGGAAATGCGTATCCATTATCCATTGTTAGAGTGGAACAAAATTCTTGAGTATGATGTTTTTACAGTTGTGTATGTATGGTTGTTAAGAAAAAGAAGACATAAAATACAGAAACTACAGGTATTGTATTGTGTTGTTAATGGTAATTTTAAAATTATATTTTTAAAAGACACCAAATAAGGCATAAAGGAACAAATGGTCAAATAGATTTGTAACAAACACATTTATGAAGCAGGGGCAGAGTTAGAAAAATTTCAAGGGTTTAGACCCAAGCTTGTACCTTTTCCACCCAGAAAGGTGTGGGTGAAGAGCCCAAAACTGCAAAAAATATACCACTATATGATATATCCTACTATATGTTACATAATAAAATTTACATGTATTTTTGCATGTGAGTACAACTTCATTACATAGTTGAACCCATTGGTATCTATTTTTTTTCATAAGTTGTTTCCCTTTTGAATATAAGTACATGGGGACTTCCAGTTGAAGTAACTTGAAAATACATCATGTAAGAATGCTTTCATGTTTATTTCTCATGATTTATTTCTTCATAAATTTTCAATTTAGTGTTCAGATTAATTTTCAGACTGTCTTGATGTTCAACAATGAATTTGTGGACTCCTTTGCTTTCCTTCTGTAATATCATCTCATACTTTCACTTGCTTTAACAGAGTAGTGTTGAGCTGGCCTATTTCCCACCTGTTACCACTTTCAGTATGTCCTTGGGTTTTTGAAAGTTGTCAATTCAATTTGATGTATGCAAGTTTGCCACCTCAGAGTCCTATAACAGAATAAGATAGATATCACTTTTTAAGGACACAAGAAAATCACTTTATTTCTCTCCCCTTGATATATATTTCTTTAGTTTCTGAGATAGAATGTACATTTTTTATCATAAAACTCAATTACAGTACACCCTTCAGAGCCTAGTATTCATATTACATATTGATATTTAAATGATAGTGAGAGAGAATGAAAATACTAAAACAGCATAGGAAACTTTCGAAAACGAAAAACGTTTTAAAGAAACCTAAAGGGTGTTAAGGAAGTTCGTTCCATGATTTACAGCATGCCTAAAATTATTTATAAAGAACTCATATACAAGTTTATATGTTTTTAATAACCAGACAGTCCACCTTTGTTTTTCAATGCATTTTTAATTCTATTTGGCATTGAATGAATCAAAGAAATCAAATGTTTCTGAGGTATCTCCCTCCATGCACGGTGAAGTCGGCGTCGTAATTGGCACATTGTCGTTGGGCGCGGATCCTTGTAGGCCTCGCTGTCCAGAATACTCCATAGATTTTCGATGCAATTTAGGTCTGGGGAATTGCCTGGCCATTCTACTTTGGTAATAAAGTTTGGTAGATTATTTTCACACTAATTCTGTGTTAGCAGGGCAGTGTGAGGGGTCGCTCCATCTTGAACAAATGTGGCGTGTCCTGGATATTGTAAGTGCGGGTAAGTGTGTTAATGCGGCCTGGAAGGAGTTTAAAGGCAAGGAATGAAGGACGTGTTTCATCAGAAAATCTGTTGTCGGGTTCGCTCAAACAATGGTCAACAAATGGCAGGTAAGTATTAATCCTGTAGTATTCTTCCGCAGTGTCTGTAAGGGCAGCATTTGCTCTGTGCCGCATCTGACCCGCTGTCCTTGGTTTCTGCAATTGGATGCCGATACTGTCAGCAATGGCTGTTGCCTTTGACTATATACATCTCTGATAAACCTCCTCACTTCGCTGATCATTTATCACTTGCTTGCAATTCTGTGCATCCACAAAGGCTTTGTACACATCACAATGTGAACTCTGCAGAGCCAAAGTTAGGGGCTTCATATAACTCAGTATGTGTTGAGCAACAACAATTGCAACAATAAATGTACTCTTTTCCATCATATTTATAAATGCAGTGGCATTCGTACGAGCATCGGGTACAGTGCTTTCATTCCTCACATCTTCGGGCGAAGATGATATGGCTGCATACTTTCCAATTACAACTGAAATAGTATAAACTCTAGCAGACCATCTGGTTTCGCAAAGCTTGGGTAGGATGTTCACAGAAAACGATTGTTCGATGTTTTTATTGCTTTCAGTTACCTCGTTCTCAATATTGCCAATTAAAAAACCAGCTTGTTTTGCGCCTGGCAAGTGTCGTTTCATAATCGAAACTCTCTTCGGACTAGCTCCTAGAAACCATGTCAGCTGATTGACATCATCAAAGAGGTTCCTGATCGTAGGAATGTTCTTGCATGAAGAAGATATAACTAAATTGAGTGCATGTGCTCGACAGTGGTGGAACTCAGCAAGCGGTTGGACTTCTCGTATACGAGAACTGACACCAGATCTTGATCCAGACATAACACTTGCCCCATCATAGCCCTGTCCTCTGAGGTATCGTGTATCCAAGTTTCAGTCTTCAAGCTTTTGCAAAATTGCATTAGTTAGGGATTCCGCATCAACTGAATTAAGTGGAACATACCCAATAATGTCATCGTTTACATCATTGTCCTCATTTACATACCTGATGCAGATTGCCATTTGATCAATGTTTGATACGTCTGCACATTCATCGGCCATAATAGAAAACCATTTCGCATTCCTCGCATTGGACAATATTGAGCTGAGCACTTCCTCTCCAGCTAACTCAATTAGTTCGTTTTGTATGTCAGGGCTGAGGTATTTTGTGTTGTAAGTTGCATTTTCAAGGTGAGCTTTTAGAACAGGTTTTTCTTTGGCCAGCCAATGCACAAAATAATCAAAATTTCCATCCTCTCTTTTTGTTTTTGTGTCCCACCGGTGTCCTCTAAACGGAATATTTCGTTGACCAAGAGCAACGACTACTGTTATGATATCCGATAAAATTGCCCTATTCCTGATGACATTATCTTCATAACTTTTGGATATACTACTTTTAATGTTTTTTTCTTCCCCCGAATAAACTTTCATAAAGCTTACTGCCTTAACAAGAGCATTTTGGTGAGTGTTTGATTCCTCGTGAATCAGCAAAGTACCTCGCTTGGAACCCATGGCATTTTTCCAATCCTTAAGACCAGTTACCAGCTTGTCGGACTGCACCCCGATTGCAATACAGGGGGCACAAAAAGCGGCATCTTCAGATGGCGAATACCTCAGCCAATTAAATTTTTCTTCCCAGTTCAAATTATACCGTCTCCCATTGGTAATGGGAAAAGAATATTTCTTTTTTTCACTTGAGATTGGGCTCCATTTGTTTTAAAGTATTTGGTATTTTTCACTATCATCTAACACTTTTTTAACGATTCACAGGATCCAAAGAATCTGTTTTGCGCTTTTTCCTTTCTATATAATCATTATGCTCAGGTTTTGTTATATCTGCTTCTGGTGTTACATGTTCATCTCCTGGTGAGAAAATATTGGGGTAATAAATTACTAAGGTAAAAGAAATGGTGTTATTATTATTTTTAAATCTGAAACAAAATGTTGGGCCTTAGGCCTAATTAACTGCTAAAATTTATTTTGAATTTGAGTATTTAAACATTAATAAAACAATTGAGGGATTTATATGTGTTTCTGTAAAGTACCTGATGCCGATTCTGGGCTGTCGTTCTTCCTTCTCTTTATAAACGATGTAAGCTTTGTTTGCTTTTTCTTTTGATCCATATTTCTATTTTCCCACATAAACAACTCGTCGCCTGAGAACCATTCTGTTCTATCACCAAAAATCTAATTTTGAGAAAATTGACCTCAAAGTTTGAAAGCCTACAATTTCTTACCATAGTGATCTAGAGACCCAAACTATTCACGATAATGATTAAATAGGTGTATATTTAGCCAATTTACACCTTAACTAATTACACATACTCTAGAACCACAAAATTCAGAGCCTTTCATTTGGAATTAGAACATTACTGCATTCATTTTTTGCATTTTTGATGAGATCTATTTTGGGTTTGGAAATAGCACATAATGGTTCTATAAAATTTATATAATAAAATTTATCACTGGAGATACAACCGTTGGTGGGGTTTTTTTTTATAAAGTAACCTTTCTTATCATATAGATGTATTTCAAATCAATATTAATTACACGTTTTGGGAAAGTATTTGGAATTATCAGAATCATAAAATTTTCATTCACATGTATAGTGTAATAATGAAATATGGCAATGCTAACCAAATGTTATACAAATTCTATTAGCGATTTGCGGTGGATTTTTCAGAACAAAATCAAAACAAACATTTAGCAACTTTTAATACGAAAATATCAAAACACTGAGTTGGTTTACTCTATTTGAACAATACGAAACATGAACTTCTCAACAATTTAAAACTGTAACCATACAGAAATAAAAAAAAAAACAACATCACCAAACATTTCCGCTTTCTTTTTCAACAGTTTTCCGTTCAATTTACTTTGCACATTTCTCAGTTTTATTTCTTTTTCAAATGACAAAAGATTTCAAAGAATTCACGATCCTGAAGGGGCATGAATTTCAACATCGATCGGAAGTCTGTTTTCTTCTCGTTGGAAAGTGCTGGAGACTTTGTAATATTCTTTGGCATGGGAAGAAGTACATTAGGACATGGCTCCTTATTTCTCGTAGCTTGTCCTCTGATTGACACTTCCGTGAATTCCAAGTCTGCAAACGATGTCTTGAATTTTACATGGAATGGCTTCTCAGACACATATGCAAGCTGCTTAACCTTCGAATATGGCACTCCACAAAATTTCATTGCTTTTGAAACGCTCTGGAAGTTGTAGAAATGTGTTTTCTGTAATTGTATGACTTTTGACTGCTTAGGCTTGATGTTTCTCATCACACGTATCAGACTGACAGGACTGTAGATTTCTGATAACCTTAAGCCCTTCTCTAGATGGCTGTGTATGTTGTCCACCTCCTGTATGGAGGAGTGGCCTGGGGTACAATACTTCTGGGTTATCTGTTTTACAGAGGGATTCTGCATCATAAAAGTTTTCAGAGCAAGAGACATGACAGAATTGCGATTCTGAGGTACGCAGGAATCTGACCAAAGAATGAAAGAGTCCAACGTTGGGTGGTCCTTCAAGATACTACTTAGAATGACTTGAAGGGCACTTGCTATCTTATTTGCTCCCCTGCCTGCAATACACTCTGCCCATAGAGCATTATATGCTTTTTTGTCAAGGGAACAATGTGCAGTCAAGTTGTATATGTTTAATTTTCTTTTGTAGAAAAAACTAGATACATTTGCCCTTGGACATGTTATGACGTTCTGCAAATCGAAACAAATAATAGCCTGTGTTCTGCTTTTGGATTGTCTATCCTTTTCCCTTTCTTCTCGTGTCTCAGTCTTATCTTTCTGATGGCCATCAAATTTTTCTTGAAGTGCTCTAGTGACTCTGTTTGCATCTGTCTGAGCCTCATACTCCATGCATTGATCGCACCTATCCTTCTTTGGAACATGGAATCCTATGTTAAACTCTGTGTTAAAGACATTGCGATAAAAGTGAGACTTCACAGGTGTCACATTATTTTCATTATTTCTCGACATACAGATTGTACATCTTTGTGAGGTTCAGATCTGCAGCAAGATATTCTTTTGATGAAGATGCCCTACAGTAATGCGAAGGCATCCTTGGGAAAGACTCGATATGTTCCCTCACAAAGGCTTTTGCATTTTCTGCTGTTCGAGGTCTTGTGTGTTTACCCCTCTTGTCCGTAAATTCATTTCGAGCTGCTTTGTCATGGAACCATTCTATCCTGCGCTGACTGATATCAATGGTACTCAAGTAAAATTCTTTGCAAACTCGAACATTTGCCTCATCCTTTATGAAGAAATATTTATAAGAGTACTTTCTTCTCGATTAAGAAGCTGTAGTCTGCACCCGTTCCTTTACCGCTCGTTCAGTTGTCTTTGCATAGAAAGTCTGTTTTCCATCATCTGATAGGCTCCAAAACTCCGAAAAGATAGCTTTTCTTTCATCAGCTGTGACATTTAAGCTACATCGAAATTTACATTTTCCATCACAATCCTTCTTGTTTTTTATCTCCCTTTTTCGTTGTACGTTTCCCTTTGAGTCCTCATACTGCTCACCTGCCTGACGTTGTCTTTTCCTTATGTTCTTTCTCCACTGGTCTTCATTTCGTGTTGGCTTTCTGCTTCTTCTTTCGGCTGTATTGGCATTATCTACTTTGTCGTTATCAGCATGAACATTTTGAGAATCACTTTGTGCGTTATCATGCCCAGTTTGGTCTATTTCTTGTGTATTTTCCGGAAGAGGATTTTCACTGCCTGTCGTCAGTAGCATCTACAATGGTTTCACCATCTGATGAATCACCTGTTTCATTGTTGATGTTGTAGTCTGGGTCGTTGGGGTCTTCAATAGAGTTTTCATCTTCAAGACTTTCAAATAATTTTTCCGGTTCATCTATGATGAAAGAATTGTTATTGCTGTCGATTGTATTGGAAATGACATGATCAGAATGCAAGTCTTGGACAGGATCGATTAAAAGTTTGATCTGACTTTTACAAGGAAGTGATTCATCAGCATTCAAAGTAATGACTGGATCAACTTCATAGGTATTGTTTGCAGAGTCGTTTTCGCATAAGCGGTCAAGCAACATCAAAGCTTCTTCCACGTTAAGCTAAAGATAACGAAAAATACTGAAGGTTTCTGCAATTTCCCTTTAGAATTTTCACACACTGTGCAACATTCAACTCAATGCCACACCCGTCCAATGTAATAAGGTTCTGTTTTGATGCAATATCCACAAAAGTCCCCGGTGTTATATTTGTAAATGATACGTAAATGTGGTCGAGATTAACACAGTGATGAATTTCTCTAAATTCACTGTCGTTGAGAAATTTGCAGCCTGTAAGGTCCAGCACCTCTAGTGCTGGAGTATTTTGAAGAAAGTGCAGTGATGAGATTGGACTGTCGGATAGGTCCAGCCAATAAAGGTACCTACATCTCTGCAATGAATTCTCAATGAAATTATCAGGAATAGGGATTTCGAAATGAGAATGTGGTAGTAAAAACCTTCTGAAACAGCTTGAATGCTGCAGTACTCTTTTGATATCACAAGATTTCACCTGAAGTTCGGAGTCAAAATCGAAAAATCGCCACAGTATGGAATTTTCCTCAATAACAGAATTGAGTCTTTTGCACGTTCTATTAACAACTTGAAGCAAAAACTGTAAATCCAGAAACTTTAGTATGGAGACCACTATGTTGTCCGGGAGTTCCGTTAATTTGAGTCTACGACAGAAAAATGTACAGAGTTACTAAAACATACTCCTATTGCAGATGTTAGCTATTAGAGAGGAAAAAAAGGGGGTGCTATAAAAATTGATACAATACAGTGCTAAGAGATCTTTTACATATACATGTATTAAAGACATATTGTTCTAAATCCACTGATAAATTTCGAAAGCTTATTGACATAATGTTCTATCTCCATTTAGAAGTTTGAAGGTTTATCAGTTGTTTTTACTGCATCTTTCAAACATCATGTAAATATAAACTAATACTTTAAACTATTATCTCACTTGTAGTTCGAAGCTTTGTTAAAAATTATGAAATATAAACCTAACTTAATTGCATTATACTGACCCATCCTTGCTCTCTTTCATTTTCATTGAAAACACATGGTCACATGCTGTAAGGGTGCATTGTCATTGGTCCATGGACATAGAACAATATGCTTTTCACCAATTTATGAGTTAAGAAGATAGAACAGAAAAGAACTGCCCATGTCTTTAATATTAGCATTGCTTGACTATAGAGAGTTATGTAATATTATAGAGCTGATTCTAAGGTTTACAACGATATATAGAACTCATTTTTTCCAAAATTGGCACATAGAACACTATGGTTCTCAGGCGACAAACTTTAAGATTTTATTGGATCAAAAGCCCGATCTTTTATAATTTTGATCCCGATCACATTGAAATTAAAGTATATTAACAACATTTTTATTTATTAGATTTGTTTAATTCTTAAATTTACAAAAGAAAGATTTTCTTCTATGTGGGCACTGGGAAGGGAAAATCCGATTGATGGTCAAAAATATTCTAGTGAGGCAGTTGCCTCATTGCCACAATGGAAGCTACGCCCCTGGTTACCCATCGCTCACTTTTACATAGCTGCTTAGCCACATCCTTCACACTTAATCCTGCATCTAATAAAGCCAAAGCTTGAGCGCGTTCATTAATTGTACAGGACGTCTGCTGTTTCACTGAACTCGGCATATTTATTTCATGACGTAATAGACACTTTGTTTACATCACACTATAGTAACACAAGAGAGTGCACATAGGGAAGGATAACTGCTGATATAATGAAAAAAAGTCTATAGAGTTACCAGTAAAAATTTGAAACAAAAACATTTATTGAGAAGGTATTTCAAAATATTTTGAATCGGTGACAGGTAGGTTTAGATACAAATTGGGGGAATCAACTGTATCAGGTTTTGTGTTGGGGGTTTCTTAATATGAGTGACTATTGTTTTCCTATAAAGAGATATTTTGACATTGACCTCATCAGAAGGTGTCGTGTAGTACTACATTATTTACCAAAGAGGTTTCCAATGCAATCTTTTGTGTAATGATGTTTAACATCTCAAGATGCTGGTTTGAAAACTTAAAACAGAAATACACATTAGCTAAATATGACGTACAAAAATATATTGATTACAAAATGTACACTCAAAGGTCCAAACATAGAAAATAACTGAAATAAAACAGACTCGGTTTTAGTCTTACCGATTATGGAGATGATAATTAACATTGATTAACACTAATTGTTTGACAGCAAAATAGCAAAACATAATTCTTTTACAAAATACAGACCCTAAGTATATTTCTTATTGATATGACTGTATGCAGAAATATCTGAAATTATGATTTGTCAAAATCTGGATATAGTTATAACTACAACAAATAATATGTGTATATGAAATAATTACAAACAAAAACAAAAAAACAATAAAAATACAAAATAAAAAAAAAATCTTAGTATGTGGAATAATTTTGAAAAAAAATTAAAATAAAAAAACAAAACCACCAGTGTAGATTGAACTCTTGCCCTTTTGTGTGAGGGTCGGGGTGCATCACCACTAAGCTATCCGTGTTTTTAGAACGTTATAAGATACTAGCTGTTTACAATGTTGCATACCACAACAATTCATTCTGCTGAAAATGACATGTAATACCGACATTCCTGTGAGGTGAAATCCTCAGTTAGGCCAAATGTACATTTTTTTTCTGGGACAGGAAGTGGACAATGCTAGATTTATAATGATTATGCCACAAGTAAAAAAAAAAAAAAAATGGGGGGGGGGGTTGACTAAAAAAAACCATTCGTTATAACTTGTTTGATTTTTTCATGCTGTATAGTAATTATAAATATGACTGGTTTTGTCTAATATGTAAATAATTGCATTCAAATTACCGAAATGTGCTGATTCAGTGGCTTTCATACGTATGGTATGCTGCTCAATCATCGTTGTCGCCTGCTCCACACACGGCCCGATCGGAATGTACGTATGCCCTCTATCTTCAGTGACGTCAGATGCATTGTCAATGTCTTTCTGACACTCCACGAGGGTAATTGGTTCATTTTCTTTAGATAAGGCTAGAAGGTAAATCGCACTCTGCCGAAATATTGTCATACGCTACATAAACTTTTGGATCCGCCGCATTTCGCGCACTAAGCGTTCTTGACAACGCAGCGCCCCTAGCGATCATCGAATGAAATTCAAGAACGACAACCGAAATGGCATGAAAATCAAAATATTCAGCGAGGTTTTACATTGTTAAATTAAAACTTTCAAAAATATATATATATATATTTATTTCAAAGCATGCCTTTTTCATTTGTTTAATTTTAGAAATTGACATATTTTCATATCCGCTTTGCTGTTTCTAGATTTCAAAGGTAATACAAGTAGTGTTTTGTATAGATTTACACTAAGCATGGATCTCTCGGTGTTCATAAATATATGTCCTTATTTTTGGAACAAAGCGAAATAAATCAAAAGTACTTTGTACATTTGGTAAACATATTACGGTGACTTAGTATGCAAAATCTGGGATAATTTTGTGAACATGGATTATCACGAAAATTTGATTTTGCCCGATTTTTACGTGGAGCCATACTTAATGTTGCATATTCTGTATAATTGCCTGTAGCAAGGCATAAACATTCTGTTTAGTCGTACAGTGCCAGGACCCAGCTAAAAGTTCACCAAAATATGATAGGCATTTTTCTTAATTCATTTCTGCATATCTTGGGAAGTATACGGAATTTCGGGATCAACTTTGACAGATTGTATTCTGATATGATCACATATAACCAGAGTAGAATTTTATACCACTTGGATTACTGAATTTTCATCGACAAACTTGGATACCCTCTATTTCGAGTTCTATACCTTTACTCTTTAATAGCAAATTCGAACCCAAGCAATATCATGACCTGTGAGTGGAACGTTAAACAATATACCACCAAACAACTATCGACACTGGTATTACTGTACTATTGACAACTGTTAAGTATTTTTCATTGACCCCTGTCAATATTTGAGTTGATGTCACAGGAGTTTCAACAGTCCAATTTAAAATCAGCATTCGCCAATTTTATGATTGTTATAACAATCTAGTTTGCCAATACAACTTATCCTTGGGACAAATGCTGTCTGAAGTGTCTCATACTAGTTACACACACTACGGACTACTCAGTTTACCTGATCAAGATGTAGGGATCATGGCAGGTGTGACTGGTCGACAGGGGATGCTTACTCCTCCTAGGCACCTGATCCCACCTCTGGTATGTCCAGGGGTTCATTTCCTTATAGGAGCTATGAGATTGATCACTGATCGTTATTGATTTTCATATCTACTGAATGCATCAATATTTGTAAATGGACCGTCATATTGATTACGTGACTTGCTACATGATTCATTTTTGAAGTGAACACACCATATTTATCAAAATGCTAATTGACTTGGCATTCTCATCCATTTCAATATTTAGTGACTCTGAATATTCACAGTAACTTATTGGCTGGTATTACAATATTCGTCATTTGAGAAATTCAATGATTATGTACGTCTCGACCCAACCTACAGATACCGAACCAGACCTACCAGTGGTGCTCGACCAGCGCGCTAGACAGTTCCACTATCTACACAAATTGCTTTCGTTAGTTTGATGACAACAGAACTCTCGCTTCGCCGTCAGACGCTTCAGACCCGGGTTAGAATAGGTCTTCAGCACGCCTTGCTTGCTGTAAAAGGCAACTAAATGGGGCGGTCTTTTGGTTAAGACCACAAAAACAGAGGTAGTGTGTCACAGTAGGTGTGGCATGATAAAGATCCCTCCCTGCTCAAAGGCCTGAAGCGCAGAGCGTAGGCCTAAATTTTGCAGCCGTTCAAAGGCAATGGTGACGTCTCCATATGAGTGAAATATTTTCCAGCAAGACGTTAAATAATACAACAACAACAACATTTTATTCTCAAATAAATACAACATGTGTATTGTAGAGAAATAATGATACAGAAAGCAATATTGAGTATACATAGCATGCAATTAACACGGAGGACATGCCCTCTCTTTTATGGTCATTAAAAATTTGCATAATCTTTTAAGTACAATTACATTTTTACTATTAAAGAGCTGTTTAAATTTATAACTATCTGGTCTATCCGTAATTTTTTTTAAATTTTCCAATCTTGATTTTTTTAATAATGTCATCAGTGCAATTAAATAAATAATGAAACTCATCAGCCAATTCATTTTTGTTGCACAATGTGCACTTTCTATCATTTCTCGGTATATTCAGCCATCGTCCTGTTTCTACAGGTAATTTAAAATTTGATGCTCTAAATCTACACAGTATTTCTCTTTTATTTTTCGGAAGTTCATCTAGATAGAATTCAAAACTTGGTTCATTTTTAAAAATTTTGTAGTTTATTGCTTTCGACGAATTGCTAATAAATGAATTCCATTTCTGTATGTTTTGATCCTTTAAAGTTTGTAATATCGTTGCATTTAACCATTTTGTATTAGCGGAGAATGTTTCATTTTCCCATACATATGAGAGGCCACACTCATTTAAAATGCTTTTAATGCCTTTTATCCATGGATTATAGTTATCTTTACAAATAAGTGAATACAATATTTTCGTAATTTTATTATTATCTGATAAAATAATTTTTTTCGACCAAAATTTGATCATTCTTGTTTTGAAATTAATAGACAAAGGATATCTTCCTAGTTCTCCATAAATGAAGTAGTTTGGGTTGTTCTGATTTAATTTAAGAATATATTTACAGTATCTAATATGTAATTTTTCAATTAAAGAAGTGTTCGAGAACCCCCAGATTTCACAACCGTACAATAAAATCGGCTGTATAATTCTGTCAAATAGATCTAATTGACATTTAATTGACAAGCAATTTTGTTTGCTCTTTTTTAGCACATCAAACATTGCTCTGGTAGCTTTATCATATTGATATTTTATATTATTTGTGAATGAGTCATTCTTATTAAAGAATATACCAAGATATTTAAATTCATCAACTATTTCGACAGTTTTGTAGTCATACGTAAATTTATAATTTGATACATTTCTCTTACCAAAAACCATAATTTTAGTTTTTTCAACATTAACTGTTAGATGCCATTTGTCACAATAGTCACGAAAAATATTAAGTTTATGTTGTAAATCTCTTTCAGATTGTGAAAAAATAATCGTATCATCAGCATAAAGTAATAAAAGTAATTTTACATAGATTTGAAGTTCATTTTCTAGTCTTTCTTCCACATACGACAGTCCATCGACACCCTTTTTGAGCAAAAATTTTTCTAAATCATTCAAATAAATGGAAAATAAAAATGGTGATAAATTTTCCCCTTGACGGACTCCCAACTGGCACGGAAATTCGTCAGATGTATTATTATTCAATCTAATTTTGGCTTTAGTACCTTTATACATGTTGTTAATTATTCTAAAACATTTACCATCAATATTGCTCATTAACAGTTTATTCCAGAGCCCAATCCGCCACACTCTATCAAAAGCTTTCTCGAAGTCAACGAATGCGAAAAACAAGTTCTTTCTAGTATCTTTAAACAAGTGTTGTAAAACATATAATGAAAATATGTGATCATTAATGGAAAAGTTCTTTCTAAACCAGCTTGATTATTCAGAATTAATTCTATTTCATCAGCATATGAGTTTAATCTTTCATTGATAATTGATGTAAACAATTTGCTTAGACATGACAAGAGCGTGATGGGTCTATAGTTAGCAGCCATGGACTCGTCACCCTTGTTTTTGTAAATAGGTATAATCTCTCCGCACAGCCAATTACTAGGAAAAATACCTGATTCAAAAATAGCATTGAATAATTTCACATAAAAATGTAACATAAAATCACATGACGCTTTGATGTATTCATTAACAATATGGTCACACCCTGATGATTTGTTACGCTTCAATGATTTTATACATTGCAATATTTCTTGTTCTGTAATAGGTGAATTGATAAAAGTGTTTGATTCTATTTGGGATAATACATTCAAATCATTTTCACAAAATAAATAATCAGGTACAATTGCTTCTTCTTCCCTGTTCAGAACTTTATAAAAGTTAGAAAGTTCATCTAAGCTAATATTAGTATTTTTCCGAGTTTTTCTACCATTCAATATTTTCCAGTATTCTTTTGGGTATGATTTTTTTAAATCACTCAACCTCTTTTGTGTATTAAACTTATGTTTGTTTACAGCTTTTTTTATTATTCTCTTGTATTCTTTTTCTTTCTCATAAAGATTAACTTTAAAAACTTCGCTTCCGTAAGTTCTGTACAACCTTTTGGCTTTTCTATAACATTGTCTTGCATTTAAACATGCATTAGTAAACCACGGTTTCTTAAATTTTTTATTAACATTTTTGATTCTATCTTTTTTAGTACCAAAAGTGTCTTTTGCACAATCTAAAAATAGAGTACACACTTTATCTACAGCGTTATCAATAAAGCCGCTGGTTATGTCAGTTAGGCTTATTTCGTCAAACATATTACATAGTTCATTTACAGTAGCAAAATGTTCATGAAGTTTTTCTACGAATAAATTTGTTTTATCGTCCTTCCATTTATTTGGTAAACTACTATTTGTATCATTTCTTGTTTCTTCGCTATCTATTGATTCTGAGTGATGACATTCAATTTTCAAACATACAGATATAGGGTTGTGAATATCGGAAAAAATTGATGAAAATGGTAAAACAGAAAAATCATCTACGAGAGAAAAAAAGCTATGATCCATTTTTTTTTCAGCAAGACGTTAAATAATACACAACTAACTTTACGACTAACTGAATTTCCAATGCCATTCACAGTTTAATCTATAATTCTGAACAAATTCATACAAAATTTTCTTATTATTTTTCAGTATACACGAAAGATTTGCAGAAAATTTTGAACTCCTTGAATTCATCCTGACATTAATTATTAAGCGATAACTATCAAGTTCCCCATAAATCATGATTAAGTGTTGATGATTGCAATCTTAATATATGCTTACAGATGGGTTTCTTAACTAGTTTCATTTTATGATTATCCCCCCTACCCATAAAAGTATGAATTGGATAATTTTATCAAACATGTCCCATTCATTACATTTACAAATAACACTGTACATATCTTTGGTAGCTTTGTCATACTGTTCTTTAATATTTAAGATAAAAGAATTACTTTTACAAAATTAATACCTACACATTTATATCAAGCTGTGAACCTTCCAATGTAAGACAGTTGATTATTTTTATCGCTACCAAATATTTGAACTTCGAATTTCTTACTATCAACCTTAAAGAGGTACTCTACATCGTGGTAATGGCTGACTTCCTTTAAAACCATGAATGAAAATATAAATATCACCAATCTATTGCCTTCAAAACTCATCGCCTAGCTGAGTAGCTTAGGATAGCACGTTGACTGCTGAACTGCAGATCGCGGGTTCGAGTCTAGGTCTTTTAATTTTTTTTTTCAGGTTACTTTTACTAAAACTGCATTTTTTATTAGATAAAGACAATTGAAAGTTTTCAATTTTAAAATATTTTTGTACACATCCTCCATTTTTCATTCATCCAATCTCCTTAAGACGCCATTTCTTCGAAATATAGAAACAATGCTGAGTAAGTACTAACAGTCCTCTTGATTTTCTGTCATCAAAATAGTATCATCTGCATACAATTAAAATAAAAATATGTAGCTTTTTCTCGAGGTTTTCAGAGATATAACTTGCAGATAATAATTCCTCAAAGCTATTTAAATAAAATGAAAATATAAATGGTGACACATCTTCCATTTGTCTGGCTCCAATATTACATTTAAATATTTTTAGAGGTTTGCACCTCTGCAACATTGTCAATTTATGGGGAAATATGTTTATGAAGGGTTAATTAGGAAATAAAAAAAAACAAAAAAAAACAAAACAAAACAAAAAACAAACCAAACAAAACCCCCAAAAAACCCTGGTGTCATAGTGCTTGTTATTGAGTTAGAGTGTGTTAACTTTGACGCACACCTACTGTGACACGAGACTTCGGTTTTTCGGTCTTCGCCCCCAATTAGTCGCCTCTTACAACAAGCAAAGGGTACTGGGGACCTATTCTAACCTGGATCCCCACGGCGCTAGACTTACATAGCTATTTAATTTCTCAGTGAAGTAAATTGCAATATCAACCAATTAATTATTGTGAATATTCAGAGTCTCCAATCTAATGAATAGTTTGTCTTACATGTAACATCTATGTTCAATAAATTATCAAAGAAATATTACCATATATCGTGTAATATAATATCATCAATTACTACCTTTGACGTAATATCTTTATGCTTATTAGTTATGACTTTAAAACATTTATCATTAATATTATTCAAAAGAACTTTGTTCCAAAACATGCCAAACTGATTCAGATATTTTTCAAAATCTATAATTCACCTTGCGTAATTCAAAAAGTTATGTAATCGAATGTAGTGAGAAAATATTACCTGTTGTACTTACACCTTTGCGGAAACCTGTTTGGTTGTGTAAAATAAGTTGTACACTATCAAATTATCTGTCTTGTCTGTCATTAATAATAGCAGTAAATAAGATTCCTAGACAACTCGATAGTAAAAATGAAAAGGTGAAGATAACGAACAGTGGTTAATCTGATAACTCCAATAAAGAACACAGGCAATTGGGGCATGGATCTTGATCACCCCACCCCCACCTTATCACTCTATTTTTCTTTTTTCTGATCTGAAATAGACAAACTGATTTTTTTCTACTTATATTTTGTAAATATGCATTAAAGATCACCCAAATATGTTATTTTTCGTCTCTGTCACGTATTAGTAAAAATTACGTTATCAATGATTATAAGAAGAGAACCTTCTGAGAGGGGTGGGGTGGGGGGGGGGGGTGGTGGAGTGATCATGATCCATGCCCCCAAGAGCCTGTGATAAAGAATACAAAATTAATAGTAGGGCAAACACGGACTCCTGGTCACACTAGTTCCAGAAGTGGGATCAGTGTAATAGGTCTATAGTTCTCAGGTTCAGTATCGTCACCTTTGTTTTATATACTGGGACTGTTTTCACATACTGGGATTGTTTTTACAAGCTCATTGAATTGGTATCACACAAGAATAAAAAAAAAAATGCTTAAGATGCAATTAAATGTATTCTGGATCTATTCATTAAAAGTTCTGTCATCACCGCAAGCTTGATTATTTTTCAGTGTATTAATATCCACGAGTACTTTATCACGTGTTACATTACGAGTGTTTTATCACGTGTTACACACGAGTACTTTATCACGTGCTACATTACGAGTACTTTATCATGTGTTACATTACGAGTATTATATTACATGTTACGTTACGAGTGCTTTATCACGTGTTACATTACAATTATTTTATCACGTGTTACATTACAAGTCCTTTATCACGTGTTATTGGTTGATTAGTATCATCACTGAACTGAATATCAGCTACAAGTGATAAGTCAAGCTATTCTGATAATACCATGTTTTCTGACTCTTCTTGATCATTAGAATTTGTGTTACCGCATTCGATGTAAAATGTGAAAAAGATCATTCTGATCGGCAAATAAGCATTGCACCTTTGCGTGTTACTTTGCTCATTCAAACTTTTCTAGTATCGTTTAGGATATTTATTCTTAAATACGGTTTCTTTTCATTTCCAAGTTTTTGCTTCTTTTGCGCATTCTTCAATTTTATGTATTGTACCGTCTTTCTTTTTCATACAGGTCGGCTTTAAAAATACTCCTAACAAACTTTTCACTTATTAAATCATTTTGTTCTTCTAATGTTTTGTTAATAATTTTTCTATTATTTGTAAACCATAGCTTCTTGTATCTAATATATGTAATCTTATTTATATACATCATTTTCTTTGCAAATGCATCTTTAACGTTCTCCAACATCCTTTCAACAATACATCTATCAAACAATACTTGAAATTATCCCTCCCACCCTCCCCCCTTTACAGGGTCAACCAAAGTTCAATTGGCGAATAAGCAAAGTTTTCATTCTTTACTCTACCAAATATAAGAGATTACAACTGTGAAATGTAAGCATACAAGTTTATGGTTTGTTCCGTATTGGGGTATTATTGTAATTGGTTGCAACTGATGAAAATTGACAAATGTAAAACATAAACGGTACCGATTTTGATGCACCAGAAGCGCATTTCAAAGCTACATATCAGAAAGTTGCAGAAGCCGACATAGGAAAATCACCTAAAAATGGCGGACTAGGAACGTAACTAGCGGTGAAGTGTTGATATAAGTATATTGACCTGCCAGTGAATTCTAATGTAACTGTTTTGATTCCATTTTAACACCATTAAACGATTTAGCTTGTCTTCTATAAAATTTCTTATAGTAATGTGATATTATCTCCATTTCGACCTAAATAATTGTAACGAATTAAACAACATTTTTACGATGTTGAAAACCACAGCAACACTTTGTCAGTATAATAAGCCATATGTAATGCCAATTTCTGAAACATTCGACAGATTATTAATTGGTGGTTTATCAAAGACGATTTTCTAATGCATACGTATCGACGATTTGAATGTTGTGTATGTGCATGGGGAAAGTATTAGAAACATCATGGACGAAGATGCAAGATAGCAAATTATTTGTTATACATGTATATGCATGTAGTCGTGTGAAAAATGTTTCTATGTTAAACATGAAATTTTACTCACTTTCACACTGTTCAGTAGCTTGTCGTAAGAGGTGACTAAATGGGGCAATCCTTCGGATGAGACCGCAAACACCGAGGCCCCGTGTCACAGCAGGTGTGGCACAATAAAGATCCCTCCCTGCTCAAAGGCCATAAGCGCCGAGCATAGGCCTAAATTTTACAGCCTGAATTTGAATTTAATATTTGTTAAGCTGACTTCATGTCCTTCCCAACAGAGTACTGCAGCTGATAAATGCAACTCTGAAGATGGCTGATTTTTTGCAACTAAATACATGCAATCTAATGGTATTTTCTTGAAAGACTCAAACTCAGTGAATTGTTTCACTTCAATAAATAATAGTGAATTAGTACTCCTTTCCATTGTTTCACTTCAATGAAAAGGCTAAGATAACTAACAGTATTCAATCTCTGATATGCTAATTTAGGTGCAAGAAATAGCACAGACATTAGGCATTTCGCGTGGTAGCGTTTCAACAATCTTACATGATCGTTTAGGTATGCGGAAGCTAACAGCCCGCTGGGTCCCTAAACCTCTTAGCGATGAGCAAATGGCAACCAGAGCATCAGTATGCAGCGCCTTGTTGAAGCGTATTATGTCAAAATATGATTTTCCTTTGCATCTGGTGACTGTAGATGAGACTTGGGTTCAATATTATGAGCCAGAGAATAAAGCTCAGAGTCGTCAGTGGGTAGGACTGTTGAGGCCAAAGAAGTTCAAGACGCAACCGTCTGCTGGCAAGGTGATGGCCACAACGCTAATAGCGTTATTATATTGGACTTTTTACCCAAGAGAAGTACAATAACTGGAGTGTACTATGCAAACTTGCTAGACCAGCTGAGAACCGCCATCCGTGAAAAACGCCGAGGTAAACTCTCTAAGGGTGTTTTGCTGCAACAAGACAACGCGAGAGTCCACACTTGCAGAGTTGAAATGGTTTTAGTAGAGCGAAACGGATATGAATTAATACCACATCCTGCCTTTTCGCCTGATCTAGTTCCTAGCGACTTCTTCCTATTCCCAAACTTGAAAAAAGGATATTCCAGTGGACGTCATCTCCGGTCCGACGAAGAAGTCGTGATGGCAAATGATGAGTGGGTCAATGGAAAGGATCCTGACTTTTTCAGTTCTGGACTGATGGCACTTGAACACCGTTGATCTAAGCGCATCACACTAGAGGGCAATTACATCGAAAAAGAAGAGGTGAATCTCAACCGGAAATAAGACTGGTTACTTATTGACTAGCCTCGTACAATATTTTTGGAAGATTCATTTAATATAATTTTCAGAATATTCATTCATGATAATTTCCTTTTAAAAGAAATTACCATTAATGAATGATCTACGTGGTTTTTAAACCAGTTTTTACACTATAAATACGATTCAAAGGTTCCACATACATTGCATTGCTAACATTTCAACTAATAAATGTTAAATGAAAATTAGATGAATAAATAATCTTTATGTTAGCTCAAATAGGGGATACCAAAATAGCTTACACAATAGAAAGGAGTACATGTATTTTGCAAAGTAACAATACATTACGTTGATCTACTTGCTCTCACAAACTCATTCCATAGCCATTTTGTAATATTCAATCTAATGTCAATTTCTATCCATCTCGAACCAGCATTTTGACAGATGTTGCCTTTTAGTTGCCATCTTTTCTTCACCAAGATACTACTTCACAGCTTCTGTTAATGAATGTGGTTTTGTCTTGAAGTATGATAACATTTTCCTCTAAATGAACGTGTATAGTAAAATGACCTGTTAGACAGAAATCCTCACTGGTGTCTAATGAACACTTCGTGAATTAAAAATGTACAATTTTAGATATGAATCCAAGTTGCAAAAACTTAGATAAATGATACAACTTGTGCTGTATTTCGTATGAAATTCTGCAATTTGGGTTTTGAATTCAGACACATTAATGCTTTCACTTAAGATTGAAGTTGGTTAGATGTGAGCAGTCAGATACGGAGTTATCTCTCTTGGTGCGATGTGTTCAGATAAAGAACGCAGAAGTTGAAAGATTTTCTTCTTGAAAGACAAACCTATGCAGAAAGATGGGATGGTATCTGTCGTTCGTCTTTCTGTCCGTCCGACATTCTCTCTCAATACGCTACTCTTACTATTTTCATCCGATTTCAGTTAGACTATTACACTTACATATAGAAATCCAATATCCTGTGGATATTTCATTTCGACGAAGAACATTGCAGTTGTTGATAAAATACAACAGACTGTTGTCGAAAAAATGTTACAGTAAATTTTATGTTGATTATAATGATCTAATTAACTGGTCCAACCCGTCATGGTGTACAATCCTGTCGGACATGATTCGCAACAATTTTTTCTTTGCACATTGATTTTGACTACGGATTACTCCGTTTACCCAAACAAGGGCTCACGGTGGGGGTGACTGGTCGACAGGGGATGCTTACTCTTCCGAGGCATCTGATCCCATCTTTGGTTTGTCCAGGGGTCCGTGTTTGTCCTAATCTTAATTTTGTATAGTTTATAAATCTTAAGCAGTATTTAATGTCTGTCCTGGAGCAGTAAATGGTGAGTGTGTAAGCCTCATGTTTGTTTACTGAAAAATAAAATTCATTAAACTGTTGTACTGTACCCATATATTAGGAACATATGTATGCCTTGTTGACTTGTTCTTCTAATGAATAAAATTAAATATTGATTCATATATATATATATATATGTGTGTGTGTGTGTGTGTGTGTGTGTGTGTGATGAGGTATTTTTAATAAACAACTCGTAGAATGAATTTGGGCTATATCATAACACGGCTTGTAAAGTTCTATTTTCCTACTGCATTGAGTAATTATCGTTTTCAAAACTATTGGGCTCATATTGCATATTGGTTTGATGAATCAATTCAATATCGTAGGGAAAACGTAAAATCAAAACGACGTAACAATGAATTTCTATAACAAACTCTCTCTTTATTTGTCCCAATTTTTTTTTTTTTTTTGGCACCGATCTTTTCTACTTGCTTTCGTAGTGTCAGGAATAGTCACTGAACCTAACTTGGTCACCATTGTTTGTATTTTCCACTTAAGATGATACACGCTCGTTTTCTTTGGAAATACAGACAAA